>PVJO010004893.1:0-104234 GCA_004026905.1 Hystrix cristata
GCGGCCAACATGAGACGGAAGCTGCTGATTTTAAAGCCGGTAGATTCTGAGAGGTGCCACCAAGACCTGATGTCCAGCACAGAACCTCAGCACCGCCAGTTTTAATACACCCAATATGACAGCACGTAGCGTCAGCCTATAATATCTACTTTGAGATTAAACAAATTGGATATGTATCAGAATTAAACGTGTATGGTTCCGAGAACACTTCATTGGTGGTTTTGTGAGAAATATTTTTGAATGTTTTGAATCACCACTGAGAAAAAGGACATCTTCATTTCATAAGGAGTTTGTAACTTTTCTTTTTACTATCAGATGATATGGGGAGACACTGGCCAGAGGAGTGATTGAACTGGGTGCAATAAGGAAGGGACCTTGGGGATCGAGAGTCCCCACGCTCCTGGATTGTGTGGTTAGAGTTTTAGAGTTCAGACCAGCTGCAGGACAGCAGTCAGGAGAATGAAGAGCAAGTTATTGTCAGAGAGGTTTGTTTGGCCAATGTGTTCCTTCTCCCCATAAGATAAGTGTCGTGTAACAAGCCATCCCACTCTGGCTGTCCCCAAGACTCCTATACAATATGTTGCAAAATGCTTTTCTTCTAAGTCTGTTCTCATGTCCTTGAGTCACAAACAAATAACCACAGAGGTCTCGGTTGGATGCTGTTTCCCTGAGGCTCTCTTGGGCCCAGGAAGCAGCCCTCTGAGTGCTCAGCGCTTGCACTAAATCTCATCTCTGAGTAATCTTCATCCTCTCTGCATCCATAGTCACACACTGCCACAAGACGAAATGTAAGAGAACCACACTAAAAGCAAGCAAAATAGCTTCCACAACTTACTGAGGAAACTCTAAGGCACATTTTTGAGACAGAACTATATAGATATATACATATACACATTTTTTTTTTTTAACCAAGATTGGTAAAGGATCTACAGTCTTAGAAATGCAGATCAACTCTCCTTGGTAATTTTTTTTTTTTTGAGATGTCTCTTGGGCCTCAATTTTCCAAGATTCCTTTATTGATTTTTTTTATCATTCTGCATCACTGAAAACTGACCCATGTTTCAATCTTTTTTAATATAACTTTCTTTCTGTAAGAGATGATTCTAATAAGAAAGCTTCCTGAAATATAGATAAGAACAGATGCTATTTGATCCCTAATGCACAAACCAAATCCAGCCGCTGTGTGATCCTGGATATTATCAGTATTATATTAAAATCAGTTTTAAATCTGACTTTGGCTGAATTGTTATTTTATAACTTTATAACTTTTAAATTACATACTTGGCAGATTTCATGTGGTCTAATGTTTTGCACATATATATTATTTGCACATATATACAAGCCCCGGGCTTGTCCCGTGTTTGGCAAGCTTCGTTCCCTCAGCCCCATACGGCAGGCACATCCCTTTGGGACACCACTGGTAGCTTCTGATCTGTGGCCGGCCCGCAGCTCTGCAGATTGCTCTGCTGGGTGATCCCCTCAGCGAATGGAGGAAATCAGCTGACAGAGTAGCCTTCATCTTCAAACACCTTCCGGAGCTGCAAAAATGTAAACCAGAATGATTTACAGACCAAAATGCATACGTTAATTATGTACACAGCAAGCTCCACATGCCTCTCTCAGATGCCATGCCGTGGCTGCCTGAGGGAAGCAACGCCACATGCCAGCGTGCACAACAAACCCTCCTCAATCAAACCGGCCCAGGATTTTCTTCCTTCTCTAGCATAATCATCTTCGTCACCTGCGACAGGCGCTTGGCTCCGTTGCCATGGGGATTACACCGAAGATAATCACTCGTG
This sequence comes from Hystrix cristata, assembly GCA_004026905.1. Taxonomy (NCBI): domain Eukaryota; kingdom Metazoa; phylum Chordata; class Mammalia; order Rodentia; family Hystricidae; genus Hystrix; species Hystrix cristata. The sequence continues at coordinate 1,800 of PVJO010004893.1, forward strand.
AACATGCACAGATTCTGACAGCCTGCTGGAGCCTGGCGATGCTTTTGCCCCTCTATCTGAAAATGCAGATCTGGAGGGTGGGAGGACGTGTTCTAGAGAATCACCAGGGTGGAGAGAACTACAAATAATCCAGACTCAACCAGCAGCCCATCATTCAGGCATATTGAAGACCCAGAGCTTTGACTCTTGCTTTTAGTCCAAATTCCAAGCTTCTGCTGAGTCTTTGAACACATTTTTTCCATACCTGTTCCTCAGCTTAAAATGTGGTGGGAGTGAGGGCATGGTGTGTGCAGGAGATGACTGATTCTAAAATTCCTGGTAGCAGTTCCTGAAGACCTGCTCGGATGCAAAGAACGCTCTCCTGAACCTTTATTTTCAATCGTGAACCAGTCACCTTGCAAATAAAAAGCAAATTTGAGTCACCTCCTAAATGAAGCTCAGATGTGCAGACCATAAGGAAATTATTTCCCAATCCAATAATGACTTTTAACAAGAAAATAATCAGCGTGAAACTCTGGATGTGAGGTGGTACAAGATCGAGATGATGTTTCTCTTCAAACTTTAAACCAACCCAGAATTTGGTTAAAACACACAAGAGTTTAACTTTACTTCTTCAAAAGTTCTTTCAAAAAAGCAAACTTCCATAAAGAGAAAACCACAAGGAAACCATTCTCACGTCTTCTACTGGGTGAGACTGACCCCTGCTGGCCACTTTCTCCTCTGCGGCCTCCTTCAGCACCAGTCAGTCGTGGAGGCTCTAACACAGTACAGTACTGTAAGAACAATACTAGGCACCCACTGAAAGCATCAGACCTGGAGCCGCAGAGATTTTCAATGACTCAGGGCGTCTGCTTGGAAGACATACTGTGAACCAGACAAAATCTCCATTGACACACTCGGGCATTAGGATTAAGGAAACAATATGACAACAACAATAAATAAATTTCATTTTCTCTCTTACACAGGGAATAAATCAAAAAATTTTAAACTCAGATTTTTCTTGGCATTTATAAGGCTTTTAAATTTGTTAATGATAACTATGTGTTTATAGAAAAATCGAGGCCAATGCGAAACAAGCAAGAGAAACAAAGAAGATGAAAATATAAATAGGAGGAGAAAAAGAGAGTCAGGGTGGATACCCCAAAAAAGAGGCAAGATGTGAATCAGTGAAAAGATATGAATGCCAAAGCATTTATAGGTGAGGCGGGAGAGAGAAGACCTCTCACTTCTCCCACATAGCACAAAAACAACCCCAGCGTGCCTAAGCTGTGTGTTGGCTGCCGTCACCCACTTAGCAGGCTGGGCCATGTGATGCCCATAGTGACAAGATTGCATACAATTCCCACACTCCGCCACCACTGGCAGTCACCATTCTCTGTAGTAACAGTTCAAGGAGTCAAGGATCTTATCTGACAGGTAGCTTCTTATGATAAGACAACATCCAACACTTCATTTTCTTATAATCACTTTAACTGCATTGAAGTTACATACTTTGGCAGGGGTAGGGTTCAAAATACAAATGTGCACTGGGTCTGGGGGATTCCTCTAGCAATACAGGAATTGCAACACATTCAACTGAAATTAAAAACAAAATGATGTTAATTTGGGTATGTTTAAAACTAAGACAGAATGGATTAAGAAAATGTGGTATTTTTATACAATGGAGTACTACTCTGCCATAAAGAATGATAAGCTTGAGATATTCCTGGGTAAATGGCTGCATCTTGAGACCATACTCCTAAGTGAAATAAATCGGACACACATGTTTAAATACCGCATAGTTTCTCTGGTGTGAGAAACTGAAGTGTAAATAAAGACTAAAATCTATTATATTGGGAAAGGGAAGAAAGTGTCCAAATGGGAAAGGGAACAAGGGAGGGGGAAAGGAACAGAGGGACAAGAGAAATAAGAAATGGAAGGACAAAATGGAAACAAATCTTTTGTAAATAGGGAGGGAGGAGGGGGTGAGGTGAGGGGAATGGGAAAAAAAGAAGCAACAAGGTATATCATGTACAGGTACAAACCCCCAATGATGAATGTTACCAATATGTATATCGAAAATGTACCATTAAAAAAAAAACTAAGACAAACTGTACTCCTTCTGCTGTCATTTTTCTGCACTCTAGGGTAGAAGGCAAAAGATCATTGTTCTCGTAGCTGCCACTTACAGAAGTCATTGAACCCACCTGAACCTCTTCATCCATAAAATATAGACACCAACAAGCTACACTTTTTACCTTGAAAGTTTATGAAGATCGAATAAATGAATGACTGTGAAAGTACAGTAGAACTTTCCAAGCTACACTAAGCAACCTGGAACCATAGACAAAATTCTCCAGGACAGAAGAGAAGCAAACAGCCATGGAGAATGCAAAGAGGCTATACAAGAGCCATCTGTAAGCAGGAAAGGCTTTGCAGGAAAGGACACATCCTCTCATTGGACTTCTAAGCAGAAGCTCCCAAAAGCCACGGTCGGGTTGCCGTGGGTCCATCATCGGCAGTGGGACTCCTAGGCACACACGAGTTTCCTTTCTGCATCTCAGTGGTGATCTAAACAAATGGCCTGTTCATTCCTCACTTAAACAAGCTGTTCTCAGGTTGGTTGCAAACTACTATGACAGAAAACCATACATGCCCTTCCATTCAGTCTGTCTGTGGATCAAAAGTGACTTACAGGAGCTTCCAGAAGAGATCAAGTAAATCTGTCCTATGAGCAAGTTCCAGCCTTATCCCTGGGTGTGTCCCTAACCAATGCCTGGTGTGGCACGTGCGTGACTCAAGGATCCCAGACAGGGATATATTCTTCCTAGGTGTGGGCTCCACCGGCTCTAATGTACACTCTGGACTCCACGGAGGCGTCAGAAGGGGGTGAAGAAGGATGAGTCACAGAGTGGTGTCGCCTACTTACAGGATTTCCAGTTATTTGCAATAACAGCACTTCCACACACAATTGGGCAAGTTCCTTAAGTGTTAGAACTTTGAAAAACACATAGAATTGATTCTCACCTTTAGAAACAGTTGCCTAATTTTGCCTAAAATCAAAACCTTGGACTAGCCAACTCAGAAAAGTCTCTGACAGAATGTGAAGACTAATTTCTTTACATTTCCAGATCCAGATCACTGTGAAATATGGTCTAATGGTGATCGTGCCCTTGGCAGAGAAGTCCAAGTGGAGAGCGCATGTGAGGGCAGCACGAAGAGAAAAATCTCCACCGCAATTCTATGTTTTTATCTCATCCTTTTAAAAGCTGTGACTTTTGTATATTTTGAAGATGTACATAATGGAATAATACCACAACACATTTCCATGATTTATATGGGTCCGTGATACATAAAACTTTTCATTAACATCAGTGCCTTACGCCAACAAAAATACAATCAAGACTATTCTGTCCCGTAAAATAATCACATACGGATTCTAAGACTCAGCTATGTCCCGAGCTTACAAGTATCACACACTAACACCAAAGGCCTTGAACTTTTGTCCTAAGTGAAATTCGTAAAATAGTGAAAGTTCATGAGCATAAAACAATCACAACTAAAGCAGAACTAATGGCGGCTGCTCTGTGGTGTCACAGACATCTCCGCTTGAAACTGACACTGGAAGCCACGGAAGGCCCCAGGGCCACCGCGTCCCAACACGACAGCCACATAGAGCTGATTGTGACTGAACTTTTCTCCAGTCCAGGGACATGTGTTGAGGTTTTTGCTTTTTCAATTTGAAAGTCTCAAAAATTCAAGATCTCGATCTTCAAAATGGTACAGTCAATGGCAAGAGAAGTGGGTGATAATGTTTTCATTAGACAAATGCAGCTGTATATATTTCTTGACTTAATCTGAAAAATACACAGAATTGCAGACAGAAAAGACAGTAAAACACGGGCCTAGCCACAGCCCCCGGGAGCCGTGCGGCCGTCACCGGCACCACTCACTCTTACGCGGAGTTCACCTTCTGGAAGGCCGCACCCTCCAAGGGCGAGTCCTCACCCGGGTCCTGCGAGCCAGGCTCCAAGACAGAGTGTTCCTGAGGTGAGAGTTAAGTCAGCTTTATCTCATTACTTCTGGTGCTGAATTGTAAATAAGTAACGGCAAATTTTAAATACATATACAGTGTCCTGGATTCACCTTGTACTGACAGAACCCACCCCACTGCCACAGGGATGTGGGCCGCCCCCTCTGCGGGGAGTGAAGTGGCCTTCTGGCTCTGGAGGCCCTCGTGAGGAAGGCCTGACTCCTCACCGCTGCCAGGAACCAAGCGAGCAGAAAATGCCTGCCCAGGTGAACGGAGAGACCTCCGACGTGGGTTCTTTAGTGTACACAAGTGGTTAACGGAAGGTCTCGGGCAATAAACCATCCCTGCGCACCAGCTCGCCTGCCTGAAGTGTGGCGTGCAAGTCGGAGCACGCCGAGGGAGACAGACAGTCCGCGCGGCCTTGCTGGGTCCTCAGCTCGCTTCTGCCTTCATTCTCGGACTAGCCAGGTCTGTCAGGACACCTTGTCCTCGGTGAGTTAACAAATAACCTACTGACCGAAACCAAACACAGGAAAGCCCGATGTCCAGTGCTAGGTGAGGCTCTGTAAAGCAAGGGTCTCTCGCAAGGACTCGAAGTGACAAGTACCTTCGGGGATCTTACTGAACCATAATTTTATCCTTGTCCTGGGAGTAGAAAGCTGAGCAGCCCTTGTGGGCTTCACATTCTCAAAACCCCCAGGAAGCCTGGGAATTCAGCCCTCCCCCAGACTTCTGGAGACGCAGGCAGCAGCAGCTTGGCCCCACGGGCCTCCAGCACACGGCCTGCGGCAGCCTCCACTCCTCTGGTGCAGATGGAAACTGGCCGGCTCAGACCGCTGGGGCCCAATCCCAGCCTCCCACTTACTAGCTGTCTAACTTTCATACTCTCGCTAACCTTCCATCTACTAAACAAGCAGCTCTTGCTGGTATGCAGGCTGCGGCAGGCTGCAGCAGGCTGCGGTAGGCTGCAGCAGGCTGGGAGGGAAGCATTTCCACTGCCCAGGACTTCCCTCTAGAGCACCAGGAAACGCTCCTCGATTTGGAGTGGAAAGAGGCACTTTCTGCCCTTCCCAAAATCAAATGAGGGAGGGTCCTGGGGTATCTGGTAGATACCGCAGGGCCCGCAGCCAGGACAGCCGGCGTCTCTCACAATGCAGTGTGTGCTCAGCCACCCCGAAATCACCCAGGCCAAAGCAAAGTGAAGACAAAGGGCAAATGTGAGCTGGGCACGGCGGCTCACTCCTGTAACCCCAGCATTCTTGGGAGGCTGAGGCGGGAGGATCTCAAGGTCAAGTCCTTCCTGGGCAACTTAGTGACTTTGCAAGACCCTGTATTGAAATTTTAAAAAGAAAAACTTAAAAGGGGGAGTGGTTCAGTGGAGAGGCCCTGGGTCCGATCCACAGTACCAAAAAAAGAGTAACTTCCAGGAATTATCTTTGTGTAAATGACACAGTCAGGGGCTCTGCCTGGCTCACAGCCCTCATTCTCTGAACTCTGACCCTCACCACCCATCACAGCAGCGGGTTTCGTGTTTATGAAATCCCCCAACCCACCTCCGCCTCCACACTGACCTCCGGACCCCCCGACCCTGAGGTCGCCTGACCAGCAGGAACCACATGCCCAGCCCGCTCACCCACTCAAGGAGGAAACCCACAATTCATCGCACTAGAAAGATAAATAAAGCAAAGTACTTTACACAAGCCAGTCTCATGACACAGGGGCAAAATCTAAGCGTATTCTCATAATACAGCCAGAAAATGTTCTCCTTCGGGTTGTCTTTTTTTAAACTTGAGTCTACATATTTATTTCAAACAGGTACCATAGACTACCTGTATCAGTTATACCTATTCTTGTGCTTGTTCCGTTTGTCGTTGCTGTTTTAAAATCTTGACCTCTTTGACTTTTCTTGCAGTACTGGGGCTTGAACCCAAGGCAACGTCCCCTGTGTTTTGAGACAGAGTCTTGCTAAATTGCTAAATCGTCCAGGTGGGGCTGGAGCTGCCTCGGCCTCCCTGAGTGCTGGGATTACAGGCGTGCACCACTATGCCCAGCTCCTCTTTGATTTTTAAGCAACACAGTCTGGAACAGGAGATAAAAATCCACAATACTGCTACTTTAACTCATTCATGATTCTGATATGTTAGATCAAATCTGGTGTAAAATTGAAAAATAGAAATATCCCAATCCAACAAGTCTCGAATTTTGCTTCGTTTTTGTCTCTAATGTCTGTGCCTTCAGTGTTTTTATAATTATGAGCTGTACCGTATATCTACCTGTAATAAGCATTTTTAGATTTGCGTGTGTGTTAATTCCATCTCTAAAATATATCTTCACGACAGAGCAGGATCACCGCAGAGCAGCACTCGCATCTCAGGACGTGCCCCCACAAGTCAAAACCCCACTGGAGGTCAGGCGAGACGCGCTCAGAACTCTGCTTCTTACCGCCCGGACCTCGGCTTCTCACTGCCCTCTGTATTTCGGTTTTCCCGTGTACGTCAATATTTGACTCAATCCTTTAGGACAGAATTAGATATAATCTGCACATAAATGGACCCACATATCTTGGCCCGTGCGTGCTCAAAAACCACAGAGAGTCTTCTGAGAGGTCCAGGCACCCGCAGCTGCGCGGAGACTGGGTGTTCCAGCCTTGCCAGCCTAGAACGCAGCGCCATCTGGTGGTGCCCCGAGAGAGCGCATGCATGGTGTTTAAATTTTGGTAGGAAAAATCTTGTCATCCTGATAACAGGAAAATGACAATGTTCTGCATAAGTGATGCCCAATGTGAAGTCCATGGTGGGAAGCTGTGAAAAGGTGTCTGCCTTCCTCACCATTGGCACAATTTGCTCGGGATATCCCGTCTCTGCCAGGCACTCATCTGCTTCACCCTGAGTCTCCCCTGGCCCCAGCTGGGGCTCCCACCTGCCCCTCCTAGCCAGGTCCTCTGAGGCCAAGGGCACTCCCAGCCTTGTGCTTCCAGGAAGCCCATCGAGTGGGACGAGTGCTGGGAGTGGAGCAGCCCATTGCCTCGCCCACCTCCCGAGTGTGGCCTGCTATCCGCCCAGCCCGGACCATCAGTCAATGGCCCAGGGGCTGGCCTACTGCAAAGCACAGGTCCCTCTGAGCTCCAGTGACTTATTTACACGGTTCTCCTTCTATTAGACTCTTCAGAAGCCTAGTAGAAAGAGAACATGAGCCACAAATCAAAGTCACACTTAGCATTTTCAATGTTCTAATAACACTTAAAAAGTAAAAAGAGGTAAATTGCATCTTAATCATATATTGCATTTAGTCTCATGTATCTGCAATATAATCATTTCAAAAAGAATTGCCCATCAACAGATGAATGGATAAAACATGTTGTATTTACACAATGATATTTACACTCTGGTGTAAAGAAGGGTGCCCTGGAGGCATGCACAGGGGGTGGATGCGCCTCAAGACCAGACGGCAAGGGGAATAAGTCAGACACACAAGCTGCAATATTGCGCAGTTTCTCTTGTGTAAGAAACCCAAAATATAAAGAGAAAAATAAAAGACAGATAATAGGAAGTGGGGAGATCTTTTTTGAATGAGAGGGGAAACAAGCCTAGAGAGAGAAAAGAGAGGCAATTAAAAAAAAAAGAAAGAAAGAAAGGAAAAAATGGAAATAGAGTTTTTGCAAATGGGAAGGAGACCATCCTATGGAAGGAGCATGGAGGGAACAGAAAAATAATTAAGATGTGTTATGGACCAACTCCCCACGAGCAATCCAATCCTTGTGTTTGGCAAACATGTACCAATAAAAATAAAAATAATAGAAAACATTACTAAGGAAATATTTTATATATTTTATATTTGTCTTCCAAATCCAGGCATAGTTATAACTACAGCGTGTCTCCATCGGATCTGCCACACTTCTGAGGGACGTTCCCCCGGTGGCTCCTGCCCTGACTACCCAGTTCTCCTGGCAGGGCCAGGTCTCTCCTCGTACTTGGTGAACATTTAATAAATGCTTAGAAATAACCCAGAGGTAGCAACACCCACAAGTTGTTATCTGGGCAGGCATGTCCATTGCGTATCAGGTATTAGACCGTGTAGATAAACACCAGAGAGAATGTGCAAACAAGTCTCTACTATAACAGGAAAAAAGTATCTATGCAAATAATGTCTTCTATCAACTTTTATTCAAAAAATTCCTTTGAGAGGTAAGTTTTATGCACATGTATTTCAGTATATATCAAGAACAGATAGATCTAGTTATGGTTTGAATCAGTCAGGAGTGTCCCACCCAAAGTTTCGAGAGTAATTAGATGGTGGGGAGCTGCTCGGGGGAGCTGGTCCCCTGGTGGGCTCCCGCTGGCAGGAGGGGGACCCGGAGGGAGGCCAGTCACTGGGAGGGGCCCAAACTCCTCACTGTGCCCCTGGGAGTATCCTCATAGGAGCTTTTAGACGGCTTCTTGAATGTCCCTCCCTGCTAGCCCAGCGCACTCTCCCAAGGCGCGGACAACCATCCCTTGGTGCTGGTCCTGGGAGCTAGCTCAGTGTGCATGGTAAGTGTTCCCCCAGCATATCTGCTGATTTGGAGAAGGTGAGAGCTTTAGATCAATGTGCATTCAAGTTTTCTCTAGATTTCTGAATTCCATGTCTTGTTTCGTTCATTCCAAAACCATGGAGTTGACTGACATGCTGCCTTGGAGGCAGAAAGGACTGTGAAATACAGCTCCTGCCCACCATCCAGTCTGAAGAACAGGATTCCAAGGCTGGGCCCAGCCGAGGGCTCTCCTTCCCGAGAAGCTCATCCACAGCCACTGAGGTGCTGGTGACAAGCGGCCTTGCGCCGCAGGTACATCTCCATCTACTGCTCGCTCCTGCGCATCCTCCTGATGGCCCAGGGGCACAGCCAGGCCAGGGGCTGCAAGAAGCCCCTTAAATAATTCATCAAGGGTCCAAAACCTGCGCAACAGAACACGGAGAAATGTTCACATCTTAGAGGTTGAAGAATGCATTTTCATGATCATTTAATTTTTAGTACCTTATCATCTTGTATTTGTAATTAACTTTTGCCTCTTATTTTTCTTTTAGTTTGTTTCTCCTGTAGTTAGTACATGGGAATAAAAATAAGGCAACCTCCTTCGGAACTCTGAGTATTACATCTGTAACAATCTGCAAAATTTGTCTAGACACCATCGTGAGGGTCAATAGGTGTTGTTGGGCAGGTGGGGCACTGTGCAACCTTGCAAAGTCCCAGACTGCTGCACAACCTACAAATTAACCTCGCATGGCAGGGCAGGAAGAACATCCCTGTGGGCTATAGGTGAAAAGAGTATTGTCAGGTCTATTAGGATAGCTAAAAGAAGAGTGTGGGACCGGAGGAAACTGTTGCATGCTGTAGGTGAATTCACTGCAGCAGGGCAGGACCCATCTTCTTTTTATCCCCGTCCCTGTACCTAATTCATGACCTGAGATAATGTTTGATGATTTTTTTTTCAGTGCTGAGGATTGAACCCAAGTCTCACACATGCTAGGCAAGTACTTGCCACTGAGCTACACCCCAAACAATTTTAATTGTTTTGTAAAGTGTGTGTGTCTGTGTGTGTGTTTGTCTCTCCAAAGGCCTCGATTTATTCAGGTTAATAATAAACAACCATAGAATAACTACAATATTTCTTTTCACTTCTAAAGTCTTGACAAAAATCCAGAAAATGCTGCTATGCTTTGTGCTGGCATATAATTTGAGACCCACACCCACTTTTCAAAACTGAATGGCTCTTATGGGAGACAGTTTGCCCACTTACGAATAATCCAGGTACTGTGGAGAGCTCTGAGGCAGGCGCATTCCGGCGGAAGGAAACAAACAGAGAGCCACACGTGGTCTCAAGAGCCCTGTGGCAGAGACGGTGTGTTGGGTATGTGTCCCCAGCCCCCGGGCTGTGCCCTTCTCCAGCAACACCAGGCATCTCTGTCTCGTGCCCCTTGAGCAGCCCTCAGTGAGGGACCCAAGAACACAGACGAATTTGATCAAATCTGTCCTCCCACGTCTCACACTGGGTGAGTACTTGTGTTTCCAGGGATGGTCCCTCAGCGGAGAGCTGCAGGATGTTCTGTTTGCTGACAGCCTGGCCTGGCCCACTTCCCTCTCCGGCCTCCCCAAGGAACCGCAGGCACTGCGGCCCGTGGGGTGCTCCCCATCCTCTGATCCTGACGCTGTGTGGCCTGGGGACAACTGCCCTCCACAGACCCGGGGCATGGCCAGGACACTGGCTCATCCCTGAGCCTCACCTTGTGTCTGGTCAGGACTTGGTCAAATCTGATTTTGCGACTATCTTTTCAATTGATGAAAATAAACTATCACCTCAGGAAAAACAGTAATTTTTTTTTAAAAAAGAAGCTTCCATAATTCACTTGGCTCACACAAAAGCTCAGTGCTCACTGAAGCACACAGTTCCGCTTGGCCTTTTGAGGAGCTGATGGGAGAGGCGGCCTCCTCCTTCCGGGGGCGGACCGTTCACCTGGGAAGGCCCCACCCGACCAGTGGGAGGGAACCTCTGAGGGCAGAGACAGCGGGCAGGGGAGCGCGGGCAAACCCTGAGCCCTGGGGGATGAGGCCCTGGCTCTGCCATCTGTGCCCTCTGTTTCTTTATCTTGGCCTCTTAACAGAGGCAAAGAGTGTCCACACTTCACTCGACTGTGGGAAGATGGAGTGAGGAAAGATCAGGGCAGCCTGACAGGTGGCAGGTGCGCAGAGAGCAACCGTCATGATCCTGTAATAAAAATCCAAATACATGGAACAGGATTCGCAGGCTCAAAGATGGGACGGAAAGCTCTGGTTTGGTTGATCAAAAAGATCTTCAGAGGAAACCCAATTTTATCATCTGACTTGGAAAGGAGAACAGCCTTCCTCAGCAGGAACCGTGAGAAGGAGAGCAAGCCAAGAGCGCTGAGGACCGGAAGTCAGACATTCCGGGTGGAGCGAAATTCCTCCCCCAAATACAAAGCAGATGATGCTGGGGGCTGAGCACCAGGACGCGAGGCGGATCGCAGCCCTGCGCAGCGGGGCGCCTCCGAGGTCCTGGAGCACTCCGAAGGGAGGCCGGAAGCGGAGGGGAGACGCCGGGCAGGGAGGCCGTTCGGGAGCCCCATCGAGTGGGAGGAGATGAGCAGGAATCAGGGAAGAAGGGCGAGGTGCTCTCACAGGGAACCGTCAAGGGCCTCGCTCGAGGGGCAGGGACGAGGCGGGGACTGCGGGCAGCACGCCTGGCACGGATCACACCAGGTAAGGCAGGAGGCTCCAAGGTTTCCGGTGCAGGAAAAGGAAACCAGAATTCCACTGCGGACACAAAGACCTTGAGGAAACAAACCAGCGCCCAGAACGAACTCCACAAGGACCGATGGAGATGGGACACTCCCGCGGAGCAGAAACAGGAGCTCGAGTAACAGGCTGGGGCTCCTCCGAGCGCAGGGCAGCAGGAGCAGGGCAGTTCTCAGGGCGGTCAACACGCACTGAGAAAGGCAAGTTTTAAAAAAAAGAGTCAGAAAGATTCCTGTGCAAAGTCCGAGCATCAGCAGTTTGGGGAACCGGCTACAGAGGCGGATTCTCAGGCCCCGCCTCAGACCTGCCCAGTCCAGACTCTGGGGCGGGGCCCTGCACGCTGGTTTTAGCAAACCTTCCAGGAACGTCCGTACACACCCAAATGCAAGGACGCGGAGCGCACAAGTTCAGACACGCCTGGCCAGGAGTGCTGCATGGCCTGCTTTGAGGGGCAGAGTGAAGGGACAGGCCTTCTGAATTTCCCAGCGGCAGGTAGAAAAGGCAGGGAGACAGGTCATTGTCCCTGGGAAGGGAGCCCCGGGGGGAGGCTCCTGGAGTGAGGAAGAGGAGGCCAGCAACAGGGCAGAAGCTGGGGTGTGAGGCGGGACAGCAGGCCGCTCGCTCCTCCAGACACTGGGAAGGCTCAGAGCGCTCCGCGGCAGCGAGGCGGGTGCTGGGCTGGGGCAGCCCGCAGCCAGCCAGGTCTCCAGGGGAAGCCGGCAGTGTGCGGGTGAGGGGAGCTGCGGCAATCTGTACAGACTGCCCCGGTTGTGTTTTTCCTCACCAATGTACTCTCCAGTGTGTTTAGTATGCACTGACTAAATAAATGAAGTGTGGGGGGTATTTTTAGAATTTATAGGAAAAACTCAGGCCATTTTTTTAAAGAAGCAATTTGTTACCTTAGACACATTATACAGAAACAACAGTTGTTAAGGCTGAAACCTTCCCCAACTTACCCGGGACAAGGGAGAGCGGCGCTCACGAACGACAAGAGACCAGATTCGATGCAAAAGCAACAAGCTATTGTTTAAACAGAGCTCTGGGCCAGTACATACCCCTCACACCTAGGAGGCAGAAGTAATGGCCCCGAACCACAGGAGTGTGGGGTTTTTATGGGGTAGGGAACAGGCGCGGGAAGGGGAGAGGGAAGGGGAGAGCGCCCGCGGGAAAGGAAGGTGTGGCGGCACATAATTGGTCCCCGCATTTATTCAAACTCGAGCAGCCCTTCCTGGCGGGCTTCTTTTGGCGGGCTTCTTCCTGGAACAAAGAACTTCCTGGCACAGGGTCATAAAAAGACAGACACACGTGACCACATCCTGGAGCTTTTGCAGACACAAGTGACCGCATAAAGAACTTCACATTCTGTACAAGTTTATCAGTGTGTTGTGCCTTTTCACAGTAATTTGCATACATCCTATTTTTTTCCCTTGAAAATGCAGATAGTAAAATGTGTCAATCACTTTATGTAGATTAGCTAGATACACTACAGCTTTAAGTTCCTTGTAAGTAGAACATATCTGTAAATGTTTATGTGAGCTATAATATCTATGTTTTCCATGAATGTTGTTAAAACAAGGTCTCATCTTGGCAGTCGGATGTCTCTTGAACTTCTAGAATACTTTCTCTCATTTTGTAGAAAAGGTAAACATTCTTATTAGGGATCACAGGAAAGTTTTTAAAACCCCAAGAGAATAACATTACTGTTAGGACACACGTAGAGATGGGAGAATCATGGAGATGGTTGGAGTCGGAAGGGCTGCTGTGTGCCCATCGCAGACCACACTTCACACAGCTCCTTAGAACTCTATATCTATAAACTATTGATTAAATGTCAGAGTAAAATATGAACATTTACTGACAACAGTACATCTAAGAAAAACTTTTCTTTAATACTTCTTTCTCCAAAACCTATCAAAGGATATGTTCCACCAGAACAAAGGAGTAAGTTAAGAAACAGGAAAACAAAACAACCAAAAATCAGGTAATCTTATACAATAAAGAAGCTCTGGAAATCTGTAGAAAGAATGATACAAGGAATCCCCAAGGGGAAAACTATGAAGCAGGTTGTGAGAGCAAAGAGGAGAATTTCAAACAAGCTGAAAGGCACCAGGAAGGATTTTGTCAAGAAGATGACTTGATAGACCTTAATGTGACTTATTAAATTTGGATAACTGACAGAGAATTTCAGATTTATTTTGTGACAAGCATATAAAACAACTAAGTAAAGAACAAGTATTAACTACAAGTAAAATTAAGTATTTTATAAGAAAGAAAAAGCAAACATAATAAACCCCTTGGCACATCTGTAAATAACATTTTATAACCAAAATGATATTAAATATTGATCTCTCTGAAACGGTTATTTCTGTATTGAGAGGCTGGGAGAGGGCAAGAAACAAACATGTACAGGAGAGCAAAAGAAAAAAGTGTCAAGCAAGCCTGTCAAACAATACATGAGGATCAAAACTGCAGATGTTGAGTATCAGCAAAGCTGTAGCAAAAGAAGTAGCACTATAAATCTGCTGCATATAAAGATGTAGAAATAAGCCAATAAATAAATAGTTCTATCAATCGAGAGGCGTCCCTGCAGAGACATGGAAATTTGGAAAAGCAGAGGGGATGCCAAATGGGCTGCCAGTTTTCGTTAAAAATCCTTCAAATTTGTTTTCTTAAACTATGTCCCTGTGGAGCTTTAAAGCATTTATAATCCCTTAAAAATACCTCACCCAAAAAATTTACTAATTTTCTTGTTACTATCTATACTCTTCCCACAAAGAACCTGAGGTGACATAATAAGATAGATAGATAGATAGATAGATAGATAGATAGATAGATAGATAGATAGATAAAAAATAGAGACAAATAGAAAATCAAGAGAAAGAATAGATTTAAAATTCACAGAAACAAAGTACTTTGTTTGCTCAATTGAAAGACATGAAAATGTAACAGCTATCACAATTTCATCTGGTTTTCCTTTAATGTTGCTTTGTTTTGTGGGAAGGAGTCTTTAACTCTCTGCCAGTGTTACAAAGGTGGTCTCACACTTCCCCAGGCTAAGAACCACCAAGCTAGAAAATGGTTTCTCACTCACAATTTGGAGCTGAGATCCTTTTCGAAAGTCAATCCATCTCCTTAATGTTTACATATAGAATCTGTTTCTCCCTAAGGAAAACCACACAAAACTTCTAAGGCAGGCATTTTTCTTGTGGGCTCGGGTGTTTTTAAAAAACATTCACATAGGTGGGATGTCTGGGCTAATGCTACCAGTCCCGGGTGAATTTCTGCAAATGGGAACATCTGTGAATCGATTCCTCGGATAAATAACCACTTTCTCACCTGGGGTGGTTTCTGTTTGTCTAAATTTATGTTAACAGCCTAGGAAATTGGCAAGGGCTGATTTTTTTATTTTTAAATAATATTCAAATTATCAGTAGGCACATTATTAGTTCTTAACAGTGTTCCATGTTTTTATTTTCTAACATTTACATTTGTTAAAGTAGAAGCTTAAGAAACTGCAAACACCCCAAATCTGTGTGTATGTGCGTGTGTGTTTGTGTGCATATGTGTGTGTGTGGTGTTTGTTTTGTGCTAAGGTGTTATGTTTTATTTTCTAGCATTTGTAGGTAGTTCTCTTCACAGATTGATATAATTTACCTAAAAGGAAATTCAACAAAATGTTGAAGAAAGTTGTCCCAGTTGTGTGGAATCCGCATTTGCTTAAAAAAGAGAGAGACAAAGAGTAGACACGGAGGACACGGAAGACATGTTGAGAGTCTGTGACACCAGCAGGAGGCTAAGTAGCTCTGTCATAGGGGTTGGATCCTGGGATCTGAGGCTGTGGAGAGAGGCTGGGCCCAGGGTACATGCACATTGGGATGTCAGCGTCACAAAGCTGCATTTAAAACCTGGGATATGCACAGAGCACAGAGCACAGACAGAAGAGGGAAGTCCCAGACTGGAGCCTATGGAAATGGAAAATGTAAAGGCCGGCAAGAGAAGGTGCTAACCCCCGAGAAACAGCAGTGAAACCGGGAAAGCGTGCTGCTGGCGGGGCGGGAGGCAGGCCTTAGAGGCTTTAGGACAGAAGAGTGCTGGGCCTCAGAGGCCCAAGAGTAGGGGCCTGCATCGTACCAAGCACAGTGTTGGAGGCGGGAAAACATCACTTCGTGGTGTTGCTGCTCCACTTGTGATTCTCTCCCGCAAAATGGCTATGAATTTAATAAAGAAGTAATTGTAGGTGATTTCTAACTCTTTCTTCTTGTAGCTAATTTAAATTGCCATTTTTCTAGGCGACCTAAGAACTTATGCAGAGGTCCTTATGACTGGCTGACTCCTAAATGAGAAGAGCGAGGCAACATGTGAGTCATCATGGATTTCTGAAATGTTTTCTTAAAATGCAGTACAGTGACGTCCTTTATATGATATGCTGTTCCTACAAGTGGCTGACAGTTCTAAAGCCTGAATAACTTGAGGAAGGTCTTTATTTCCTCCACATCTGCAATTACTGGGAAATTTCTGGATGACAAGAGGCATGAGGTACCTTATGAATATGAATCTTTTAAAGAATTAGAGACTGAGGTCAGAGCAGGTAAGGTGCATATCTCAGGAAACACAGATCATCAGTAACTAAATTCCAGACAAAGCCACCATCGGCTAAGCCAGCTCCAGTCTGCTGTCCCCGCGCTGGACAAATGCACGCAGCCTGACAGACAAAGCAGGGTGTTTCTGGGTGTGAGTGAGTATAGAACACTGACAACCTGTTGCAGATGTCAGAGCAAGATAAGTGCCTCTGCATTTTACTGAGGCTGAGAAAACTTTGTTCTTGAAGACTGCAAATAGCTAGTAGTTATTAAATATGTGGTTCCAGAGAAATTGATTGTGCTATCAGTTAAAGTGTGTGTTTAAACTTGAACACCACAGCACACATTTCTGCACATGTGCACACGTGCACACAGTGTGTACCCCCCCCACACACACACCAATATCCACTGACACCAGGTACCAGCTGCAAGCATGCTTCCTGCTGCACAATGGTGACATTTGTGAACGGCTGGCTGCCTTCCTTACCTTTAAGGGCTGCTGCATTCACTCTGTCTCTCATGGATTGCAAATCTCCAGAGATGCGCCACCACCAGGTGCAATGTGGCCTCGAGGAGAAATCACACATCAAAGAAACTGCTCTTTCTCTTGGTCACACTCTTGGTCACAACTGAAAGGTTCTCTTTGTATGTAGCTTCGTGGATTTATCATGAAAAACTTGCCAGAGATTTGTTTCCTCTCTGCTATGGGTCTTGGTAGCCAAGAGATCACCAAGGACCGGTTCCTCTTTGGATTGTAAAAGGAAAATAAGCGATATATAGCTTTTAAAGCTGTAATTAATTTTAAAATATATTGACCACCCTGTGGATGAACAATACTTATATTCCATCCTTGCCTTTCTAAGGTTCTTACTTCTGTAACTATCTTTAATAGATCTTCTTTTCTAAAACTTCACCCTGTTAGGAAGACAAATGCCTCAGCAAAGCTGTTTTATAATACACTCAAATTTAAAGGTTTAACTGTTGTTTTTAATTTAGACTAGAGAGGCATAAAAAGGTAAACTGAACTAGAAATGGAGCACCCATAGAGCATGCATGACCTCCTGTGTTTGATGGACAATGCAGCCCCCCGAAAAATCTCAGTCCCCTGAAGAAACTCCAGGATAGACTTAAGTGTCGGCAAGTTCAAACTAAACTCAAAAAAAAAAAAAAAACCTTTGAAGCACAGTGTGCATCAATAGTGTTTTATCTCTGCATACAAATAGCCAATGATGTCTTTTTGTCACTGACAGTCAAGGAACATATTATAAATTAATTAACTGATCTCCTTCCCCCTCTCCAACTCCCTCCTAATACTGAGCACGGAAAAGCCCATTAACAGCTCCCTCTCTTGGGAGCACAGGGCTTCATATCACCATGGAAACACGCTCCCAAACACAAAGGGACCCGTGCTCAGTGGATGGAGAGATCAGTGCACCCGGCTGATGGGGGGCAGAACACACAGTGGCGGCTCACACTCCTTAAAGTCACAACCAGGACATTTCTTTAGCTCCTTAATTATACAGCAGCAAAGAGAAAGGTCTACAGCTGTTCCTTTTTGAAAAGGAGATAGTGTCTCATATTCTCCTGTGAGCGTTGTCTCTGCGCCTTCTTGCTGTCAACTGAGGATTCCTTCCTTCCACTTTCCCTTAGCTAATCTAAGTTGGTCCAAAAATGACCACGTGAGGCTGGGGATTTAGCTCAGTGATTAGAGTGCTTGCCTTGTAAGCACAAGGGCCTGAGTTCGATCCCCGGCACCACCAAAAAAAAAAAAAAAAAAAAAAAAGAGAGAGAGAAAGCAAAAATGACCACGTGGTTTCCTCTCCCGGCAATGAGCCCCGGTGGGAACCCTGCAGGGGAGCTCTTAGGAGGCTGCAGAAGCCTCTACGCGTGCCCCCCAAGGAAAGGCGGAGTGAATGATTGGCACCACTAACACAATCCCACCTGGAGGGCTGTGGACACCAGACCCTGCTGGGCTGGTGGTGGGAGGAGGCTGTAACGCTTACAAAGAAGCGCCTATTAAAACTTGGTGTGAATGCTCAGTGCCCTGACTCAGAAAGGGACAAGGATGGGTGCAAGAAAAGTGACCCATTCATCAAAACAATCATCTGTTGTCATTCAGAGATCATCTTTCAGAAACTGTCTTTCACGCCCATTTATTCACTATACTGTATTTGTATGTTTTGAAATTATACTCTGTCCTAGAGGAACTCAAATCGCCTCTCTGGGCCCTAGGCGTTGGTGGCATTTCTAACTCAGCTCGAAGGCAGGGAGCAGGAACTGTGTGCAGACCTCTGCCAGGTGCTATGACCCAGGAGTAAGAGGGCAAACGTGTGGACTAGACCATCCCACACCAGGATGTCCTTCACAGCAAACACCCCCCTTCCTACTGGAAACATTTGAATGGGGGCTACAGTGGTAAATATTTAGGCAGTGTTCCACCTACGGACTCACATAAATTAATACAAACGAAGCCTGGCTTCGAGCAGCAACACTCTGGAAATTCATGCAAACAGTAAGAACAGCCCCACACGAACATAACTGCCGTAAGAGGCCACGGGTGGGGCTAAGAGCGCTCTTGCTTTCCCACTGAGCATCTGGCACCCACGCTGCAGCTGAACAGCACACCTGCTCTGCTGTTGTGCAGAGTTTCTGCACCTCTCGTTGCCACCAATGCTGCAGCTTGCTCTTCTCACGTGCTTTTCTCTCGGTATCAGACTAAATTCCACTAAGACGTAGTGCAGCCCAGTGGTTTTTAAAGTGAGGACCACAGACTCCTTCCTGTGAATATATTTTTGAAAGCACACTTTCTAAAGAATTTCCAAGTTGTTCTCATCTCAAAGTAATTAAAAATTTTTATGATTGGCCAATTCGAAGACTGTGCACAACAATCTAATAACAGTATGGCCTGCGCTGCCTCCCTGCCTCTAGCCTCTATGTCATGCAGATACCGGGGAAGGCCAGATGCCACCGGTGAGGGCCCCCTCATAAGGGAAAATGGCAGGAGACATGAGCTGTCTTACAAGCCTCCCAGGTCAAGAGAACCTGGAGCATCTGGTGTAGAATATGGAATCTATTCCTCTAGACACGTCTTTCTCTTATCAATTTTTTAAGTTTTGTGCTAAAACAAAAACTAAATTGACTCATCCAAATCACAGATTGGTAAAAACACTCATTTTTGAGGAGAAAAAATAATGACAAGGAGGCATCATCATATGATAATGACTCACCTGAGGGCCCACCATCTTCTAAAGCAAAAGAATCAATGTGAGAGACACCCACCTTCCTCCCCAGTTCAAGCTGCTAGCTACCTGCACATTAATGTGAACAGATCGATGCTCTCTGTCACTTTAACATGCTCACTGGCATTTACACAGGCAGTTTAGTAGAACTGTTAAATGCACATACTCTGAAAACATGCTGCCAGGGTTCCGAGCACAGCTTCAATGTTTAAAAGCTAGGTGGCTTGTGCGCTTCATGCCAGGTGAGATCATAGTGGTACCTGGCTCCGTGGTAATTAAACAAGCTTACTACTTGGGAAACACTTAGACTGTGCTTTGAAAAATCAGAAAATTTTTATAAGTATGACTATTATCCATTTCATATGGTATTGTTCATATAATTAGCCAGTTTCATTTCATTTTATGATCAAATAAAGAGAAGCAACTATATCACGCATAAAAAGCATACAACAAACTTTACGTTGGTCTATGCTAGTTGCATTTAAATCAAAACATTGCATAGTCAATATGGGTGAAAGAGAATTTATTTTTGGAAGATCTGGAAGTACCATTCAAGTTTGAGAAATCTTTTTCCTGTGCCATTGCTTATCTCACAGACCTTGCGTGCTGCATATGAAGGCAGCATATCCCGAGTGGGGCAGAGGTGATTTCCCTCCCTTAATGGACAAAAATGAAAGATTTCTCAGGCAGTTTGATCCCAATACACCCAAATGAAAGCAGTAATGGCCAACTACCATCCCACCGTGATTTTGAAATGTCGGTCACTGAAGGAAGCACCCAACTTCCAACAGGAAAGTTTCTAATGGGGGCCAGAATTCAGGCTTCTTCTGCTTCTCACTCTTCGGGAAGAAAATATTTGTGGAGTTAGAATTGCAGTCGTCCGAAAGGATTCAGGTCAAAAGACCTCTGAATCTCTGGGCTCCTCTGACTAGCCTGGCTCATCCCCCACCAGGTAACTGGAACGGTGTGAAGGAACAAGACTCCTTCCTTCAGTGGAGAGAGATTCCGAGGACATCCCCGGGGACAGAGCGGAGCGCCCACCCACCACCTGAGGCCACACTTAAAAAGCAACAGCAATAGAATACTGCATTCAGATAAAGCAGGAATACTGGAAATTGATAAGAAAAGCAAAACACCCAGACTAAAAATATAGTTTTTACGAACACGGCTGACCACCTGAGCTGGCTGCTGAAATGAATAGAAGGCAGAGACAGAAAGCAGAGAGGCACTTCCGGTGCCACAGGAACTCTTATGGTAAGAGCAGCTCTTGCCCTAGCAAGTCAGCAAGACCCTTGGGATTCTGCAAGAGCAATTTTAGTAAGTGGCTAAGAGAACAAGACAAGGCAATAAAAAGTCAAAATATGACATGATTGAACACACAGAAGGTAGCTGGTATTTCCAGCAAAGATAGGCTTTCACGAATCTAGAGGGTGATAAAAGATATTTCATCTTGAAATGAAATTGGATAGATACCACTTCCATGCCTGGTGCACTCTAATTCCTTCTAAAGCCTTTCTGGGCTGGGGATGTAACTCAGTAGGAGTGTACTTGCCTAGCACACTTGAGGCCCTCAGTTCAATCCCTAGTACCTCAAAATAAACAAACAAAAATAAATAAATAAAACTACTTTTTCTGTGATTAACAATTGTGTGTGAGTGCCTACCAGTGCTGGACCACCCAAATGGCATGCAGTAAGTCCCCAATTTATAAACGTTAGAGTTGCGAATTTTCACAGGCATATTGCATAAGACTCACTTTGTCAGAAACAAACATTGTTACAAACATTCTCCTGGAACAGCACTCGTTCCTAAGTTGGAGACTTACTGTAGTAAGTTATGCTTATAAAACAAGCAAAGTAAGAACCAATACATAAAATGCAATGGTTAGGCAGTGGTAGGGAAGGAGTTCACATTTCATAGGATTATGATTATGACAGGAAAAAACATAGATTTGGATCAACATTTTTATCCATGTTTTTTTTTTCTAAATTCTGTATTGTTTTGTTTTGAAGTATATGTGGTGGATAGAGATGGGGTACACTCAGAACTCTTAGACATTCCAAACCAGTAAAAGCCTGAATTCCATCCACAAACGCACCATCTGTGGGCCTAGTGCTGAATTGTAGAAACACAAGGATTACCTGGTAGGGAAGAAAGCTCTTATGTGACTTTGACAAAGAGTTTTCTCATGGAGTGGAGACTGCTCATCACTACCTTTTCAGATGTCCACTGGAATCTAAGACCATAGACATTAGACTTCATTTATTTTGTTTACTACTATATTCCCTTTTCCTATAATACTGTGTGGCACGTAGCAATTGCTCAGTAAATATCTGTTGGATTGATGAATTAATGACTGCTTCCCTTGACCATCCTAGGAAGCCCAAAGTTTCAGGCTCTACAGGTCTAGACACTGGGTCAGAGAACCAAGGCCCCATGGAGGAGTCTCAGGATGCCATCTGCATGAGTGAAATAGAACCTCTGCAACCTCCCTCCCCAAAGGAAGCGGATGGAAATATTCCACCTGGCAGTTTTTGTCTTTCTTGACTCTGGTAGACTGGCAGGAGTGGGACAATCTTTCCCTCAAACTGTTAACATGAGCTCACAAGAGGTATGGAATTCACACTACTTGCACAATTCTACTAAACACCCAACAAGAAAATATAGCTTGAAGAGGTCCCTGACCCAGGCACTTCACATTCAGAACTTCAAATATTTCTCATGGAATCAGACCTTATAAAAAAAAAAAATCACCAAACACAGAGGAAATTTGTAAAGAATAAATCACAGAAGACCACAAACACTGCAAAATT
Source organism: Hystrix cristata (assembly GCA_004026905.1). Lineage (NCBI taxonomy): Eukaryota > Metazoa > Chordata > Mammalia > Rodentia > Hystricidae > Hystrix > Hystrix cristata. The sequence continues at coordinate 23,731 of PVJO010004893.1, forward strand.
TGGAATTATCACACAAAAATTTAAATAAATTACATTTAAGATCTCAAAGAAATCTTGTGTATGTACCGGTTTCCCACCATGAATGTATTTAATATGTATTGCAAACATATGCCAATAAATTTTGTAAAGATTTCAAAGGAATAAAAGACTATTGAGAGAATGATGAAGAAACAAGAGACTATCAAAGTTGCCCAGACATTTCCGGAAAAGGACCAAACAGAATCTCTAGAAATGAAATGCTACATATATATTAACTATGACTGATGAGAGAATCAATAATATAGAATTTAGATCTGAAGAAATTAGAAAGCATCATAGAGAAATCAGGAATAAATATAGGAAAACACCGAGAAGACATAATACATGACCCAGAAGGAGGTAACTGAGAAAATGGGGAAGGGCAACATTCAAAAGATTGTATCTGACAACTTTCTCATACTGATCAAAGATTTCCGTTCTCAGATCAGGAAGCCCAAGCAGGATAAATAGAAGGAACAGTTACATAAGTCGTCATGAGTCTGCAGAACACCAGAAAAGAAAAACAAATCTTAAAAGTTGTTAGAAAAGGCAAATTATGTACACGGAATATACTATATGACTAACAGCTAATTTCTCACAAAATAATGAAAGCCAGATCCTGTAATATAATACTCTCTTAGTTGCTTTCTCATTGCTGGGACAAAATACCCAACACCCACAATTTAAAGGAGAGGTTTACTTAGCTCAGGATTTAGGGGGTTCAGTCCATAGTCAGCCGGCTCAAGGCAGGAAGGGTGCAGCCGAAGAGCCTGGCAGAGGAAACCCCATCACATCATTGCGGTCAGGAAGCAGAAAGAGAAGGGAGGAGTCCCAAAGAGGGGAGATATATCCTTCTAGGTCACACCCCTAGTGGCCCCTCTTCCAAGCAGACCCCACCTCCCAACAGCACATTCACCTCTGAACTCTTCAGTGGATTAATCTGCAGGATTGCGACCCAATGCCTCCCCAAAGCCCCACCTCTGCACACACACGAGGACGCGGGGACAGTGTACCCTTCCAACACCTGAAAGAAGGTAACTGTCAATCTAGAAATCTACATCCGGTGGTTGGGGCTGGTAAAAGTGCAACATCTACAACACACTGTGAGCCTCGAAGGCCTCCCTGACCTCACACAGCACCGCTGGCCGGCCACTGGGCGCGCTCCCCGCGGCCTGGAACAGCCTTCCCGCCGGATGTCTTCCCTCCGATGTCCCGGATGTCCCAGCGCCCCACCGCTCAGCTCGTGGACTGCTGCCAGGCGCTCGGAAGATCATCGGGTCGCGAGGCCCGTGGCGAGGCCGCGGGTGGCGGCACGATGGAGAGACCGCGGAGCCTAGTGGACGGGCCTCCCTTGCTCCGCTCCCCGCCTCACGGCCAGCGCTCTGCCGCCGCGCCCTCCCGCCCTCACGGCTCCGCCTGGCCCGGCCTCCTCCGGGTTCCGCTTCTCAGGCCTCAGTCCCGGCGGCTGACGGGCAGCCGACACGAGGACCAGCGCGCGCTGCTCCGCCCGCGCCCGCCGGCGCGCCCCGCTCGTCCTCCCGGGCCCTCCTCCCTCCTGGCAGCAGGGCGGCCTTTCGGCGGGCGCCGCTCGGACCAGCTGCCAGGCTCCCGGCGCGGTGGCAGGCCGCGACCACTGGGGGGCGCCGCAGCGCCCGCGGGTCTTAACTAAGGGCGCCTCGCAGGAGCGCAGGGCGCCGCATCCTACCGCCGGCTCCGTCACGGTTGGTCTCCCCGCAGAGGACGCGCCGGGCTTGCGGCTCAGACGACTGGACACCGGGGAACTGCACAGTGGACGCCAAACTAGACGCCAACCTTACAGGACAGCTGCATTCCAGGCCACCTGGGAGAACAGCAGCAAGCCGCGGAGAAAGTGCGGGAAGACGGCGCACCGTGGGCGACCTGCACTTAGCCAAAGGTGCACGGAAAGGCTAGCTCTGCAGCTGGGAGCAGATCCAGACAGAAGCGCCGAGTGACCGGTTAATAGATGCAGCATACGCTCCAAAAAAGTTCAAAACCATTTCTGATGTTAAAAAAACAGAAGAAAACCAAAAAGAAACCTCTTACCAAATTTGAAATAGGAAGGCACCTCCTTAATCTCATAGTTTATTTTCTTAAAAATGAAATACCTGGCTTATTGGCAGAACATTAGCTTTCCTTTAAAATCAGGAAACGGACAAATGCTCACTATTAAGATTTTCTATTCATTATATTAGATTTACCAGTAGAAGTCAAGAAAAAGAAATATAAGGTATAGAACCTGGAAAGAATGAAATCTTCCATTACTTGTTAATGATATGGTTATCTACATAGAAATCCAAAAGAAGGTGCCAATAAAAAGTTAAGGTTAATGAATCAAGCAAGTTTGCAGGATGTAAGATCCATGTGAAATAACTACTGATTTTGCAAAAACAAAAGCAATCTAAAGGAACACACTCCTGGGACTTTGCTTCTGCTACCAGCAGAGAAGGCAAATGTAATTGCACTAGCCATCCTACCAAAGAAGAACAGAAAATCTGTGTGAAACAGCTAATATTTTATAGCTTGGAGGACAATAAAATGGGAAAGGATTCTAGGCAGAGACACAGAAGAAAACCAAAGAGGTAACCAGGAATAGGGATTCAAAAAGATCTGACTTAAAGAAGGAAGGAGCCTTGTGCCAGAAGCACATCACAGTGAGGCCAGGTAGGGGCGAGGAACAGCAGGCCCTCCACTAGCTTCTCTGCCTGGGGGAGGAGTAACATCAGTTTTTACCTTATACAAATGCACTATGCGGGGCAATTCTTATGTTTTATTAGTGAGAATGAGAATTAAAATCGGTATTTGTAATAAGTACTGAAAGACTTTCTTTAAAACTATAACTTTTATGGAAATATTAGACCTAAATAAGTGGAAAAAACAGGGATATGATTGAGTTTTGTAAAGACAACAGTTTCATCCAAATTAGCCTACAGATTCAATGTAACATAAATCGAAACCCAAACGTGTTTTCGTGCAGCAAGATAAGTTGGTTTTATAATTTAAATGAAAGACAGAGTAATGTTCAAGTCAAGCTCCAAAAGAGAAGCAGAAGCCAGAGTATGTGTATACGGAGATAGCGGCAGAGAGAGAGGGTGACACACAGAGATGGAGAGATTCATTATAAAGACCTGGCTTGCACGAATGCAGGGTCCGGTGAAGCCAGGGCCACAACCACAGAGGAAGTCAGGAGCACAGTATGACTCTGCGGTGACAGTCCACAGGTGCCATCCTCAGGTGGACTGTCTGCCTTCTGCTGGAAGAAACTCGGTCCGGCCTCCAAGAACTTCCAGCAGATTCAGCCAGGCTTGCCCAGGGGTGCCTAGGATCATCCCCTGTAAAGTCAACCGATGAGGGACTTTAATTACACGTGCAGAAGTCTCTCATGGCAACTCATAGCCCGCGTTTGCACTGCTGGGCCTGTAGCTTCACCAGGTCGGCAGATCGAAACAGCCGTCACACGCAGAGAGGAGGTGTCAGCGGAAATAGATGCCAGTAGGCACCAGGCTGTGATGACATTACAGCAGTCAGCGTCCTGGGGTGGCACTGAAACAGAGCAGATGGCGGTCAATGGCGGATCCCGAAAAGAGACCAAGATCAGTGAGAAGAATCACATGTTAGTCAGCAAGTGGATCCAGGAGAACTAGGAATTCAGACAGAAATTAATGGCAATGAATTCTAATGCATGCTATACACACACACACACACACACACACACACACACACAGAACAGAAAGGTTAACAAAGCTGTTCTCCACCATGGGAAACTGGCCTTGGGTCACCTCTGCAAGCTGAGAAAGGTAGAATTTCAGCTGTGTTGACAGGCAACAGTGCTTTATCTTTATGATTCAAATGATCCCTAATTGATAAATTCCAGCGGGCCTGGTAGAACTCACCACAGATAAACCCTCATCACCTAGTAGGAAGCATCCCTGGCGCTGCAGACTGGAAGCGATGGCAGTGGTTACAAAAGCTGCTGGTTCCTGGAGGGATCGGGGTTCTGAGTCAGCCTGGTGTCCACCTGCACACACCCGCGCCACCTGTGCAGGGCTGGCAAATGGCCACTGCAGTGCCAGGGACACCGAGAGATGCACGATGTCCCCTCTGGTGTGCTGGGCCTCCTGTCCTGAACGCTGGTGCCAGGACAGCCTCTTCACTCTTCAGGTGCGATATGTCCCCTGGATCAAGCCCTTTGGCCATTGCATGCGCGCACGCACGCACACGCGCACACACACACACACACACATATATGAATTAAAGTGTTAAGGGTAAAATTTTTAAACATTTGAAGGAGACCCTAGGAGCATTTACATACTGTAGGGAAAGATTTCTTAACATAAACCATGGAAGAAAACATTGATACATCTGACTGTTTATAGCTTTTTTTAAAAAATTTTACCCATCAAAGACACGATTAAGAGAGGGAAGCAACACATCACAAACTGGGAGACATTTGCAATATACCTGAAAAAATACTGAAAATAAGAAAAGTCTAAGATAAAATAAAGGTAAATAAATTCAAGAGTAGCCAAAAGACAAGCATAGGAATTTCACAAAAGAAGACCTACTGTACTAATTTCTGAAAAGATACCCAACTACCCAACTTTACTAAGTCAGAACATTTTATCATACATATGTGTATAATATTTGTGTGTGTTATCTGACACCCACCAAATTGGTAAAAATGTAAACTTTGCACTGATAGTGATCAAGGCTGTACAGTGATGGGAAGTTACACACCTCCAGCGTGGTCATAAACTGAAATGATGACTTGGCATTTCTGCGTATCCATGTACTGTCCATGCAGCCAGCCTATTCCAAGGATGAGTGCTGACAAGAAGCGGAAGCCACATCAGGAAGGGTCACGACAGCTTTATTCATGATAGAAAACGGGGATATCTTGATACTGGCAGGAACAGAACAATCATATTGCTACTGATGTATCAACGTGCTGGGACATTATGCGGTAGCAAAGAGGAAGGCTAGATACATCTCCCTGCATGGACGAACCTCAAAATATATGTGAGAGCAAAAATATAAAAGAATACAGTATAAAAACCAACAAGAGCAAAACTTTCTGATGGTGATACATGCATGTGAGGCGTACTGAACAGAGCAGCAGGGACTTGCCAGCGTCCTGGAAAGATGTGCCCGCTGGAATATGGGCACAGCGGGCCACGACCAGTTACACCACCGAGAGGATCCACGAAGCAACGGGATGCTAATCTTACTCTTCTCATGCTTTTAATTTTTTAATTATTCTGTGTCTGCAATTCCTTATATTCCTTTTGGGGAATTGGTACATACATCACATCTTGATCAGTTTTAATCCCCCCAACCCTCTTCTCGCCCTCCTTCCCCATCTTCCTTGTTTCCTGCCATCCTTTATTTTTCCTACCACCCTTTATTTTTCTTTTTATTTATACTTTGGGTTTATCATACAAGAGAAACATGTGATATTTAACCTTCTGTGCCTCTTATTTCACTTAACATGACAGTCTCAGGATCCAACTAGTTTCCTAGAAATGGCTCAAATTTATCCTTCTTAGTGGCTGAGTGGTACTCCATTTTCTTTATCCATTGATTTGTTGATGAGCATGTAGGTTTTTTCCATAATTTAGCTATTTTAAATTGGGCTGCTATAAGCATGGATATGCACGACTCTAACTCTTTCAGGAAGATACCAGTAAGAAGGATAGCTGGAATTTCTAGTTTTAGTTTTTTGAGGAATCTCCACACTGATTTCCATAGTGGTCATACTAATTTACATTCCCACCAACAATGCAAAAGGGTTCCTTTGCCCCATATTCTCAACAGCATCTGTTGTGTTTCGAGTGCCCGATGATGGCCATTCTTTCTGAAGTAAGACGCAGAATATAGTGCTGTTTCGACTTCCATTTCTCTAGCGGCCAAAGATGCAGAACATTTTTTCACATTAGCCATTTGTACCTTTTCTTTCAATAAGTGTATTCAATTGTTCTTTTTTTTTTTAATGTTTTGGGTCTTTTGGGGGGTCTAATTTTTTGAATTTCTTTATATTCTAGATATTAGTCCTCTGAGTATTATCATGCTTTCAAATACACATGTAAGAAACCTTTTATGCATTACATATATATCGATATAAATGCGTTATGTACACATACCAGCTCTCCGTGATGAATGTAACCATTATGCACTGCACACATGTACCAATAAAAAACAAAAGTTAAAAAATAACAAATCTAGAGGCAAACTGTGTGCCTTGGGAAGGACACTCTCTGAAGACAAGGTGGGGCGGGCCCTGGAGGAACAACTTCGCTGTCTGCCAGAGCCCTTCCTGACTCCCTGCTCTTGGGCCTGCCCTCTAAAATCTCAGCCTCTACGGGCAAAACCAAGCAGTCCCCGCTTCTAACTCCACAGCCACAGGAGTATTTGTTCCATACACACCTTATTGTGAAAGGAGGCCTCTTTGCAAACAATCAGGTGATGCCACAAGCACTGATACCATTGTTCCTCCCGCAGGGCTGACAGACTCAGCTGGGACACCCCAGGCTGCCGGTTTCCTTCCACTTGGCTCTTTTTAGCAGCTTAACCAAAGCTAACTCTAAGGAGGTATTTTTTTCCTCTCTAGTGTTTTAGCTTAGCACGGGTTTCCCATCCGGTACTTCACTAGGGAGACCGCGAACTCTGCATCCAGGTTCCGGGTTCGCAGAAGCGACTGCGTATTCCCCGGACTGGCGCCGAACAGATGTCCTGACCCAGGAGGCTGAGAGAAGTGGGACATTACACACGCTCCTATTCCTGAGTTACCCAAAGAGCAAGAGACGCTCCGTGCAATGTTACTAAAGCTTGTGAGAACATAGTTAAACAGAAAAGAGGTGACATTTTTAATTTCCTTGTGTTGTATTTTTTCAGTTTCAACAAATAACACCTTCATTCCCAGCACAACCTCAGTTTCCAAAGTACATGATTTTGGTTTCCAACTTTATTTCTTTAATTTTGGCAAAAATCACTAGGAATAACAAACATGTTGCTGTTTTCATGAGTTAAAAATATAGGTGAGAAGATTTTAATTGATTTACTGCACAAGTCTGGTGTAGTAAAATATAATCATAAAACAGCACCACGTCTTTGTCCTCTGCTTCCCGAGCCCCTTGGTGATTTTTGTGGTCACTCGTAGCTAACACCACCTCCTTAGTGTGGAAACAAGAGACTGCAGCCCTTGTTGGGGTCCAGGGAGCCCAGGGTGCTGGTGGCAGGGACGTCTCCCGCTCCGCCAGCTTGCTCTCCTGGGGCTGAACTCCCCCCTGTGTTGAAGAGAAAGGAGGAAAGATGCAGGTGAAGGGAGGCAACCCTGCTGGCACTGCTGGGAGCCGGCTTCAGGCACTCTGGTCCCGGCAATGGCCCGAGCCCCGTTCTCTGCTGGCACGATGTGGCTTGGGTGACATCCCGCTCATCAGTGTGGACCTCTTTTGCCGTTTTGTCCCGGCATTTGCAGCTCTGTGCTGGCTTGTTGCTCAGGGTCCCAAGGAACTGAGTCCCACATCTTCAGCTTCTGGAAAGAAGGCATCAGTCCCTTCAGTGACCCTTTGGACAAGACCTGAGGTCCCCCATGCTGTCTCTTTCACTTCACCTGGATGTCAGCCTGGGAATCACTGCACAGATCCCAGGAGGTCAGGTTCAGCCCACCTGGCTCCCTGTCAAGTCACTGCCCAGCCAGTGTCCGCACATTTGTGCTCCTCCCAGTGATGGCCTCCATCCACGCGGCCCTGCACCTGTGGCACAGCCTAGCTCTTGGTGGTCTGCTGACGCCCGTCCTGCAGGGAGGGCGCGGTGATGGGGGCAGGCACCCTGCACCCTCCATCCTGGCAGGGTGAGAGGGGACGCTGGGCACACTGCAGCTCTTTCTGCACACACCCCAACTCCCAACATGTCACATCCCACTTGAGGACGACACTCAGAAATCCACAAAAGGATGGTCTCACTCTTAAAAATTCCTATAAAGATCTCAGACACAGTTTCATTTAACATTCAGTTCCACAAGTGCAACATTGAGGTCTTTATTTGTGCAGGGCAACTGGATAAATAATGTAAGAAAATAAAAAAAAAAAAAGAGTTTTTCCCCCAGGCAGGAGATGGAGGTCTGGGCAATGGTATCTGTGAATGAGCTGTTATCTAGGAAAATTTTAATTGTAGGTATGGAGAGGGATTGATCGACTACATGGAGAAAAGTGAGATTTCCCAACAAGTTGGATATGAAGATGAACACATAAAAGATGAACACTTTGTGTTATATATACTCAGTCTGTGGTCATTTTATCACACCTAAATGGTCTAGTCTGCGCTCAGATTTGATAAATAGTATATGTTTCCTAGGTAGAGATAAAGCAGTAACAGAAGAAGGAAGAGCTACTCATTTATTCAAGCATGTACAGAGGTTGCTCTTTGATAGATCCTGGAGAAATGGAAACCAAGAAAACACGGTCCCAGCACACATGTGTTCATTTCTTAGAAGGCAGGTGTTACAGTTTGTAACTAAAATGTCCCCAAAAAACGGCTGATGGGCTTCAGGGCAGTGATGAGCTCCTGAGGGCACTAACCTCAGCAGTGGATTAGCTGATGGGCTGCTAGGAGGGGGAGCCTTGTTAAAGAGGGACTGGGGGATGAGGGAGTGCTTTGGGGGCTGTATCTTGCCCCTGGCCCTACTCTCTTTTTCTCTCTCTCTCCTCTCTTCCTCCCTCCCTTCCCCTGCCTGGGTCTCTGCCCCACCTCCTTCCTGACTACCATGAGGTAAGCAGTTTTCTTCCACCAAGTCCTTCCACCATGATGTTTCTGCCTTGGAGCCAAAAAACATGAACCAAAATTAACCTTTTGTCCATTATGTTATGTCAGGTATTTTGTCACAGTGATGGAGAAAGCTAACCAACACAGGGAAGGGCTTGTCAGTGGGGGGACCCTGGAAACAATCCGTGAAACATGACCAAATCAGAAGGTCCATGTCAGAAAAGTCACTCCAGCCAGAAGGAGCTACATGAACAAAAATCCCTCTGGAAGTTGCCAGTGTCTGGGGCACAAGCTGCTGCAGAGATGGGGAGGGACGGTGGAGCAGGGGCCCTCCCCTCCCTAGGCGATCATACCTCACCCTTTAGAATGAGTAAGCACAGAGCATTCTAAGGAGGACAAACATGAGACATATAGTTTTGTGAAGATCCATTGCGGAGGCAGGTTAGTGAATGACACATGGTACTGAGAAACTGGAAGAAGTGGGGTGCTAAGCAACGACTGTTGCCGGCCTGGGCAGGAGCAAGCCAGGCCAAGAGCCACATCAGGCGGAAGGGTGCTTGGCGAGGTCATCCATGATGAAGGCTGTAATCGTTAGGATGCCAGCTGACTGAGACAAGAAGGCCCTAATTCAATGATTTAAATAATTTAGATGTTTTCATCCATGGCACAGGACCCAAAACATTACGGACTGCCTGAGGATGATTCCAGACTGCTACTGGTTTCATAAATAAAGTTTTATAGACACCCAGCCACACCCATCCATTTCCCTGCTGTCTGCCTCAGCAGCCTCCAAACTTTTTGGTACCAGGGACTGGTTTCAGGGCAGACAACTCTTACTTGGGGGAGGGGGATTTTTCTTTAGTTTCTTTTTTAATTAGCCTTTTTGCAGTACATTATAATTACACTCCCCAGCACTAGCATCGCTGCCTCAGCTCTGCCTCAGACCACCAGGCACCGGATCCTCACAAGGGACCAACCTAGATCCTCACACGTGCAGCTTGCAGTAGGGCTCAAGCATCTACGAGAATCTGTCGCTGTCACTGATCTGGCAGGAGGCGGAGTGGTGGTGATGAGTGGGGAGCAGCTGCCCACTGGCTCGCCAGCCACTCTGTAGCCCAGCTGCCAACAGGCTACAGACCAGTTCGAATCCACAGTCTGGGGCTCGGGACCCTGGTCTGTACCAACTTCCCATCTACGAGAGCAGAACTGAGTAGCTGCAACAGAGAAACCGGAAGTGCCTGCTGTCTGACCCTACTTAACCAGCCCTGGGTCTAGGGCAAATAGGTGTCATCCTCGGGGCTTCCAGGGGACAGGCTGGAAAGCGAGTCACCTCCCCAGGGACACTCCACATCAGGTCAGGGGGGTGACTGCAGTGGTCACCATTTCCCAGTTGTGGAAAGAGGCAAAAGAGAACGCAGCCCGGCCGCAGCCTCCTCAGCACCAGACACCACCTTGCTGTGTTGCTGTCTCTAGCACTCGCCACGGCTCCTGCTGAAATTCGGCGCACCTCGCTGCCTCTGCTGAGACATAGACAGATGCACGTTCCAGCACCTCTGAAGACAGACCCATCTTCCAGTTGCTGTGAGCCTGGGTGAAGTTGCATTCTTCCGGAGCTGATTTGCAACTCTTTATTCCAATAATCTAGCCGCATTCCCAACATGAAACAACTTTAAATTTTCTGCTTGAAATCTTTTAAAACTTCAGTGTGTATAATTTGGACCATAAACCAAAGGGAGTAACAGCTGTCCATTCAAGCTCTCAAAGGAAACTTCTTTTTCCTCTCCCCACCAGGGTGACACGTTCCCTTCCCAAGCCCCCCACCCCACTTTTTAGGTAGACAAATGTTCATTTCCTGTTCACTGAGGTGCAGCCCTTTAGCGTCTTAATTTTGTTTGTGGGTGTTTTCTTAGATTCCCCATTCTTGAGTGTTTTTTCTTCTCTGGTGTTAAAACATGGTGCATCTTGCAGTAATGGTGTTCCAGGTTTCACAGAATACGGTAAAAGAAAAAGACAGTGCTCACTGGAGGGCAGGCTAGGAGTCTGCTCCAGCTGGTAAGAGGTTCCCAAGAAGTTGTGAACCACATGCTCTTCTTAAGGTGTCTGTGGGCGGAGTTGGGTGCTGCGTGTTGTCCTGGTAAGTGGAGAAGGCGAGGGCAGGTGACGTAGACTTCTTTCAGCTTGCCAGCAGCTCTCCTTCCCCACAGCCCCATCTTCGAAAACTGAACACAAATAGAAAATACGGCTTAGGAGAGTCCCAGATGTTCGGCCTACCTCCGTGGCCACATATCCTAGAATGTCCTGAGTGAGGGTGATGAGGGCATGAACAAGGCCACAATGAAGGGGTGCAGGATGAGGTGAAGGGGACAGTCATTTCTGGCTGAGATGACTGTGTGGCAGTGCTGGGAACTAAACAGAAAGCAGCAAAAAGAACCAGGTCTGGGTACTGGGGCGCAGGGGCAGGCTGTGTCTGAGGTATCTGCTCATTCAACAGGAAAAAGGAGAAAAAAGGACCAGAAAATGAACACCCCAAACATAATCTAGAAAATACCTTTTCTTTACCTTTTAAATACCATTCGATGATCTATTGGGGGTGGATGTAGGAAAGGTGAGATGCTTGGGGCTCCCTCACCAACTGAACACATTAATATAAATGAGGTAGCAGATGTAGCTCTGTGGCAGAGCGCTTGCCTGATGTGCACAAGGCCCTGGGTCTGCTTCCCAGTGACACAAACACAAAACATAGCTGCAAATGTCTCTGATGAGTAAATATGTTACATAACATACCCGTCACTCCTAACACTCCCAAGAACGCTTTACAATAAGCACAACCAGGTGCAGACGCAGACATGAGGTTGAAAGCCTTGAAGGAGCTTGTCAAGGGAACGTGGCGGGGCTCACGGTTGACACCACAGTGCCCGTCAGCTGCGTACCGAGAAGCGCAATCCCAATCTGAACCGCACAGGTGGCCCTTTCCCCTCCAGGCCGGGTCGCCTGGCAGACAGCCGCTGCTCTTTGAGAAATGCCTCTTGGCTGTGTGCAGCGTATCAGTGGCCACTCACACCACTTCCAGTTTCTCTGTCCTTTCCTTCGCTTTTCTTCTTTCTCTTCCCACCCTTCCTCCAGGATTCTGTAGCCTTTTCTTGATCTACTGCATCTTCTTCTATAGTGGACTCAAAACTATTTAAAAGTCAAGGGATGAATACGGTAAAAAAAAAAGCAAAGAAACAAAGCAATGAAATAACACGAAGAATTAAAAACAAAACAAAGAGACAGACAATAAAACAAAGACATATAGACCTCAAAATTCACATGTCGAGTTTTTCGAACAGAAATAAATGTAAAATAAGAGGCTATTTCAAGGGGAGCAATATACAAAAATGGTCAATTCAGAGCCTCATTAAGATAGGACTGATGTTAGAATGAGACTGCGAGATTCCCGGCTATGGAAGTTTTTGCTAACGTAGTTGCAAAGCTCCTTCCTAGTACTTTTATGCGTTCTGAAGAGAAAATTCTCTCCCCAATTATGCTGTCCACTGCTGACCTTCCCCACAACGCTCTGTCGTGACTTCTGTTCCAAGGCTGGTTTGGGGACATTTTGCTGGCATGAGCAGCACCCTGCAGTGGATGCTGTGCGACATACTGCTCTAGCACATAAGAAGATCTGGATCTGTTTAACAGGCACCAGCATGGTCCCTTGCAGAAATAGCAAGGCTCATAAACCACCAAGTCACTCACAAGATTGCTGAGGATGGCAGCACTTGCCACTCACAAGATAATTTTTGCCATTAAATGAAAGTAGCACAAATGCGTCAACTCATCTGGACAACTTTTTTGGTAGGGAGAAGCCTCAGGGAAGAGTTCAACTATTTCAGTTTTTGTGTGCATGAAGTGAACTTAATTTTCTATAATATTGTTTGACATGCACATAAAACGTAACCATATTTTATGGAAAACCATATTTTATGAAAAAAAAACTAAAGAAGTCATACTTTTTACATACATCTAGTAGGATGACAGGATTCTAAGCACAATGCCAAATACACATCATACTCTTTTAATTTAATGCTGAGAAACAGTGAGTGTAGGAAACCAAGGAAATGTGTATTCAATCAACTATATGCCATTTTGTAAAATTTATTTTGAAAGTGTCTCTGAAAAAAAGGGAAAATAATGCTAACTTCCAGCTTTTTAATTAACTAAAGCTATTAATAACAAAACATACCATCAGTGGCTCAGTCCTGCACAGGCAAAGGCCTTTCCTGAATTGGAAACAGACTATGGAACATCCAGAAAAGGCTGCTACGGCATAAGGATCACTGTCCACTTCAGGCTCGTAAGACAATCTAGGAATCAGGTCACAGTTTAATAAATCTATGATGCCTCATCTCTTCTAATCAGACAAAATACAAATAAAAAGTGAGTTTAAAAAACTGAATCTTAGAAATTATTCAAAATTTAGTACGTGCTCAGCACATCCTGAGACCTGTCTAAGAGCACGGAGCAGATGAACGTGTCCACCACAGATGCCACAGTGAACATCCAGGGTCCCTGCGGAACTGAGGCCCCGAGGCCCTGGCTATGGAGGGAGCCAGCCGCTCCCCACTCACCCCTAGTCCCTCCCCAGGATCTGCTCTTCACAGTAGGCAGCTGCCTTGCCCAAGTGCCTACCCCCTTTCCAGGAGCAGGCCATGTCAAATGACCGGCTGTGGGGTACTGAGCCTCCCTGCTGAGCTGGCTGAAGCTTCTGTTGGCGCCTCCTTGTGGTCCAGCCCCTCCCCTTCCCAGTCCTGCCTCCTCGCTCCCAGTCAGCCTCCTGCACTAGCAACTCCCAACCTCCAGCACTCAGCTCACAACAGCACTCGAGGCAAAACCCAGAGTAAATCGGTTATACCTGTATTCCGCTTTTACATAGTAATCAGGAAACGATTTCCCTATTGGCCATTCAGTGATTTTTGTCTTAGTTACTTTTCTCTCATTCCTGGGACAAAATACCAGACACCCAAAGTTAAGGGAAGAAAGGTTTATTTAGCTCACAGTTTGTAAAGGTTTCAGTCCACAGTCAACTGGGTCTGAGGCAGGGTGGCCTAGCAGACAGGCAGAAGGTGAGCAAGGAATGCAAGCAAGGGGGCTAACCAGCTTCTTCCTGTATTTTATATTTTATCCAGGCTACCTGGCTTTAGCGGGGGCAGTACTCCCACCCTTAATCCTAATACCCTTAATCCTAGCCTCACATCCATGATCCCAGCAGAACCACGCCAGCAATCAGTGGACTAATTTAGTAATCACACACTCTAGATCCAGCTACCTCTTACTACATGAGGCTTTGGGGGGACATCTAGACACAAACCATAACAATTGTACAGAAAATGTTTCAGATAGTCAAAGTCAAGTAATAAGCAGCCCCAGGATTTAGAAATAATGCTTACAGATTTGCTCAACCCCAGAGGAAAGGCTGTGTTGGGGATCTAGAAAGTTAACAGTAAATTTACCCCAGCCATAGTGCTGGGAAATTCCCAGTTCTCAGGCTGACTGTATCCTGTCTGAAATGCCACCAACCCAAGCAGCATACACAACTCTCTACCAATTAAGTGGACGTGATGCATAAACACAAAGGAAAACCTGGTCCAAATGTGTTGTCCGGTGGCAGAGAAAAGGGGTCTCTACACAAAGCGCTCCAGTTTGGGTGGGCTTTTCCCTTGAATTTTTAATAGGGCCAAGAGGAAGCACATGTGATTCCTATTCCATAATAGTAACAATATCTTTCTTCCCAAAGGGCAAGGACCACTATGATTCTATATTTCCATTTCAAAGCTTCATTTTTGTAAGTAGGCCACCATAATAGGCAAGTATCTTTCCTCTTCTGTTATCCCCACATCCTGTGTCCAAAGCCAGCTTCCCTCTTATTATCGTGTGTTCCTCACTGCTTCGACAGGGATGCCTCACTTTTCCCTTCCTGCCTCTCACTTTTGCACAAGCAAACAAGGTTCCTCTAACACAACTTCCTGCCAACTGAATCAGACCATAGAGGCTGACTGGTAAGAAGCTTCCTAGAGGGCCCACTTCCCTATTATCATTTTCATTCAGTCTGGACCTTCTCTCCCCACCGCCCCAGTTAGTGACCAGAGGTAGGCTCCTAGGCTGGAGTGCTTGTACTTCTGTGTCCCTCTCTATCTCTATAGTATTACCACTACCACCCATTTTATTTGATCTGAAGAGTTTCGAAAACACTGGGGTTGGCCCTGGAAGTGGCCACTGGAAGAGTTAAACAGACTTGGCTTTAAGCACGAGGGCCACAGATGTGGAGAAATTATCCTATTGATGCCTCACTTTCCTAACCACTCAAATGTGCATAATGCTTCCAAGCTCACAGTGTTGTGAGAATTGCACTAAGGTATATACTGCAGCCCACCAAACATGTGATAGTAGGCGCTATCCTGCAAAGGAGACCTATCATCTCTTCTTGACCAATTGATGGGAAAGCCACATGATTCCTTGATGTGCGATGGATTAAAGACTCATGTCTAATAAACACAGTCTGGAAAGAAAGTGCATCATAATCTTCCAGAAGACACACCTAATTCTGAGACCCTCACAGAATGGCTTGCTTTTGGTCTTTCCTCAGCTCTGTCAGGAGCAAGCTCCGGCCTCTGGATTCCAACCCGAACACCACTCTGCCCTGCCCACCATGCTCTGGGAATGGAACCCGGGGCCCACATCGTCTTCTCTGTAGGAGCAGAATGTGGATGGGATGGAGACAGATTTCAGAGTCTGCAGCAAGAAGATGGAAAGTGGGATCTCCAGGGAAGATGCATACAGAGGAACAGAGGGCTGGCTGAAAGCAGGCACTGGGCAAGAACCAGGGAGGATGGTAAGGCATTATGAGGGGATGCAGGGAAGGCGGTCATGGAAAACAAAGGTCTAAAGGTTCAAGCTGGGAAATCTGACCCATTAATAACTCCATTAATGAAATCAGTGCTCTTGGTTGAAAAAGAGTGGAACTACTGGAGTTACTTACCTGTAGTTAAGGATAAGTACTATACTGGGAAATTCATTTCAGCTGTGAATATATATGAAGTGTGGTTGAACAACTGGTGAATGTTTAAATTAAAAATTTTATTATAGCAAAAGATACATGGTCATTAATCTCCCTGGCTTCAACACACTTACCCCATCATTCTTGCTACTTTCTGAAGCAGTTCCGCAAGACCTCTTTCATGTCTTTAATTGCACTGTCATGGCTGCCTCAATGTCCTGAACTGATTCAAAGCATTTACTTTACATGGTCATTTTAACTTCGGGGAAGAGCCAGAAGTCTCAGAATGCCAGATTTGGTGAACAAAGTAGATGGAGACACACTGTAATGCTTTTATTTGACATAATTGCTATAAACATTTTCAACAACTCAGGACACTGAGGCAGCCATGACAGCACAACTAAAGACACTCAAGAAAGAGGACTTCCAGAACTGCTTCAGATGGGACAAGTGTCTTTGAAGCAAAGGAGAGTGCTCTGGGGGGAATTAATGGCAACATGTCTTTTACTGTAATACTCGTTCACTATATTTTATGATATACCTGGTATATGTTTAATGGGTTGCTATGTAAAAGGTCCCTTCTAAGGGTCAAAAATATTGGAAAAGCACTGAGGTGGGAGACTTGAGGAAAGGATATCATCCACAGAGGCCAAGCAGCAGATGGGCCTAAAAGAGAACTAAATCTGCATCCATGAGACGTGGCCACAGGCAGGCCTGGTGTATTAGTTACCTTTCTACAGTCAGTGGTTTGGAAGAGAGCAAATTTAATACAAAACAAGTACAAGTTACAAGATTCACACACACAAGGCAAATGCAGGAAGAGTGCAGAATGTCTCTCTACACACTGGAGACCCGAAAGATCCAATCAAGGTCTGGGAGCCTACAACAATGTCCCATATAGATCCAGGTCTGCACTAAAAGGCTGAAGAAATCTATACTGGAATCAGGATATGATGCTAGCAGCAGAGCTGAAGACCAGAGCTCCTCAGATGCAAACAGCAGCCATCCTTGATGACAGCAAGGCCCGGAGCTACTCCTGCAACAAGAACAGTCAGGTTCCCTTCAGGAGAGCCAGCCACAACAGACCTTCTCCTGGGAAACAGCCAGCCACTATCTCCTGCTTTGTCAGCAACAATCCTCAGGTGTGCCTTCTACACCCAGAAGGACACCAACTCAGTCCAGCTGGGCATCCTGCTCAAGTTGACCACAGTCAGTCCACCACACCTGCTGACCTAGCCAGAGTCTCTACAGAGGTGAGTGGAAGGGTGAGTGGGAATTTAGAAGGGAGGTAGACAAGAACAGATCTCTTTCCAAGGACCTTGGCACAGAAGAAAGAGATGGCAGCTATGGAGCGACTTAAAGGATTCTTTGCTTCCTCAGGAGAGGAGTTAAAGATGCTTACGGAAGCAGCTGAAGAAGTGAGGCAATCGTTCATTGCACAAGGTCTGGGCAAGCATCAGTGTGTGGCTGCAAGACCTAGTCATGATGAGGAAAGAGATCCGAGGAAGGAGAGAGTCCCAAACAAGCAGGCGTGGATCCACAGTGTGGAGAGCAGACCCGGGTAATCCACACAGGAAAGCCTGAATTCCCTCTGCAGGATGAGGCTGACACCTAGAGAACCTGAATGTGCTGCTGTTACTAATTTTAAAATACTGTACCTCTTCCTATAGGATGCTACATAGCTTCGGTTGTATTTGTAGACCCTTCAAATCACACAATGACGTTGCTTAGCTAGTCATGTAAGGATAGTGGGCGCAGGAGGGGCACCAGGGGTATGACCCTGCTCCTGTGTGGTCAGACAATGGTGTGGCCACAGGCACATCGCAGAGCAGTCGTGGTAGCATACCAGGAGGCGTGCCAGGCCGTGCTGATGACAAGGACCAAAGCGACTCAAGGTCAGCCCACTTGCAAAGCCCAGGTGCCCAGACCTGTGAGATGCAGGTGGCGCACCCTGCACCCTCTAGGGATAAAAGGTGGCAGCTAGCAACTTCTGTCTCTAAAGGGGCAGACAGTAAGTAGTTTAGATTTTGAGGGCCTTTTGGTCTCCGTACAGTAGAAAACAGGCACGATTATGGTAAAACAAAACATTATTTACAAAAACAGGCAGTAGGCCACAGTTTAAGGATCCCTGAACTTTAATATCTTAATAGAAATATTAAGGAAAAAGTTGGTTCTAGAATGTTCGAAGATGTTCTAGAAGCAAATCATGGAAGAGGGAAAAACATTATTTAGATAGGAACCACTTCATTAAACAAGTACTAAAAATGCACATGTAAGTTGGAAATAATGATATGATTACTCAGATGTGTAGGACAGTATACTTTTGTGATATAATTTTGTTTTAGACAATAAAAAGGGATATCTCTTAAATTGTATGTATTGCTGTCATATTTTTATATATATTTCCATATTGGGTAGCTATTTTTGAGGACGAGAAAGGGGCTACTGAAGTTAGGGAGAGTAAAGAAAACTGGGAACTGTAGAATAAGGCAATTTCCATTTCCCAAGGCCACTAATGACCATTGTGTCCCTGCAGAACACAGGTGAAGTTTGGTACCATGAGGTGGGTATTACCCAATCTGAGATACCATGGAGGGGAGATTGCTTCTACCCACCAGGTGTAAGGGCAAAGCGTGGGTTTGCAGGTGAATGTCAGGCACAGACCCACAAATGAGTAAGACTTGGTTCTTGTTCACCAGCAGTCCACAGTGCGTGGGCTAATGAGCCATCAGGCAAGTCAGGAAGCGTCAGTATATTCATCCTAACTCTATCTGGCCATCAGAACTTCCTGCTCACCCCTTGGGCACTCGCCCAAGGGTAAGCACAGTTTCTACTTCTGTTAGCACGTCCTCTGCTCCCATTAGCTTGTGCAAGTGAACTAAGAAGCCTGAAGTTCAGTACATGGCTGAAGAGACCAAAATGTTCTTAGGAACTGGGAGTGGTGGTGCACACCTGTAATGCCAGCTGCTTCGGGGGCTGATGCTGATGCAGGAGGACTGCAAGTTAGAGGGCAGCTGGGCAATTTAGCAGTGGTTCTCTAAGTGTGTTCCCTGTGGCTTTACCGATGAGGGACTCGGGGCCAGGGCTATGTAATCTGCTTTCAGGTGGTCACCAGGGAATTCTGGTGCTGGCTCAAATTTGAGAAGCACTGCACAATTCTTCCTTCAAGAGAGAGAGGGTACTGGCCAGGAGTGGTGGCACATGCTGTGATCGCAGCAACACTCTTGGAGACTAAAGCAGGAGGATCACAAGCTTGAGTCCAGCCTGAGCAACTCAGTGAGAACCCATGTCAAAATTATAGCAGGGGCACGGGGAGCTAAGGAATCTAGCTCAGTGTGAAGTCTCTGGATCACAAGTGGGGAGGGAACTGCAGGAGATGCCGGGTTATGTGAGGGTGAGCATTTAGGCTCAGCCGTGCTAAGTGGCCCTGATCACACCTAAGGGGTACAGGCAGAGAGCCCTGCATTGTGCCGGTTCTCTAAAGGGCAATGCACAACTGCCACAGGCAGCTGTGGATAGGACGCCCCCTCCCAGAGAGCCCCATATCCTGAGCGATACCCTTTCTTCGGCACACTGCTCCCCACCCACACCTGCTCTGTGTGGGACAGGAAGCGTAGTGTCTGCCCAGGCCCACATCGCCACAGGTGACAATCCCTGGGCTTCTCAGGGCTGCTTCTACCCAGGGCACCTGGAGAGGGGAGGGGAGGGAGTCCCCACCAAGCGGCTGTCTCACCTCCCAGCGCACCTCTTTCCGAAAACCCTGACAGATGAGGGCTTCTCACCATGTCACACTCTGTAAATGCCTTCACAGGTACACCTGCCGTCCCCTGTGACAAAGACCGCAGTGAGGCACCATGACGGCCCAGCCATCTATGGCAAGACTTGCCATCTATGGCAAGACTCCTTCTCCTCACTCGTTCCAAAATGATGAAAACCACAGGCAACCTTAACTCGACAGACACGGACAGACCCAGCCCACAGCACTTCGAAACCTGCCAAACTCACACCGAAACTCGCCCCACCCATCATGCCCCAGGGCCAGAGGGCAGGACCAGACTTCAGGAAGACACTCACTGCCTGGACAAGTACGCTGTTGTATTGTTTTTCCAAGCCGGGCTCAGTGAGGTTTAAACAAACAAGCACTCACACTTCCAGCTGGGGGAGGGCGGGAGCAGGGACCAGGTGTGGGAGCGTGGCCATGGGACACTGGGGTGCAGACAGGAACTAAGGCGCCCTGCCAGCCCCATCTGTGAATACTCCTGCGGGCAAGGGGAAGCACTATCCTGCGGAGTGCTTGCTTGGGCAGCATTATGCAAACTGCTTTCTGTGACTTACCTTGGGGAAGCATTGGAGACTCTGTCTGCAGCATTGCTTGTGGGGATCACAGGGCTGCGCCTGGGCCGAGCTGCTCATGTGAAGCCTGTTCAGGGGCTTTTCTACCACCTCAGTCGCAGGAGTTTTCTATATTCTTCTTGCTGTCTGTTTCCTCAATTAAGAGAGTTCCTAAATGAGAGCAATCAGTATTTGTCAAATCTTCCACAATGTTTTTCAAAAGGAATATTCTAAATAATAAATAATGAGTCATCTTTTGTATGCCCCTAGGACTGCATGAAAGTCACAAGTTTCCAAGTATTCCTTATCTGTCTTTTCTCCAAGGGCAGCCTACTAAAGGTAGCAAGGATAAAAAAGATCATTCCCGACTAATTAGCTCATTCTAGAGCTAACTGCCAATTTTCAGAACATGGTAAGTCTCTCAAAGCTGGATACTAAGTTGTCACTCCAGTTTGTATGGAAAACATACCAACTTTCTGTGGTCTCCCACTTATCTCCCAAGTTCCTTACGATTTGCACAGGTTCAAAAGGGTACAGCAAACAGGCCAGGAGCGTGGCCAAGTACTTGCTGTGGACAGCACAACAAGAGGTAGGCGGGAGATGGCGTGTGCACAGTTCCAGCCTCGGCCGCCACGCTGGGCGCAAACGAAGGCCCCCATCTGCACCGATGTCACTTGGCTCCCTGATGGGCTCTGTTCACCTAGCCCCAAATCACCTGGATGGTGTAAAACACAACCATCCCCAATACAACTCTAAATGTAATTACAGGCACACAGAATTTTGGCTGGGGGTAGAAAGCACAGCAAAGTACAAGAATCGGAATCACAGATGCTAGTCAACAGATATGTGAATTTAAATTCCATTGTCATTTACTGCTTGGACTCGGGAACATTATAAAATTTATGTGAATCTTAATTTTCTCCTTTGCATGTTGAAAATGGCACTACTACCTACCCCACGGGGTTGTTTTGGAAAGTCGAGATGGGGTGAGTTTGCTCAGTGTGAGGCACTTAGTGTTCAGTAAATGGCATTCATGTACTGGTAGCTACAATCTTATATACCCAGAGGCAGCTCATTATTTGTTTAGACGTTAAATGTTGATGCTGCAAAGAAATTTGGAGAATCACCCTTCTTGCCCAGACAGAATTCCAGAGCTCCTGGCTACAGCCCATTTCTGTCAGGGTAATGGCCACTCTCGTAGTGTGAAGTTACACAGTCCCCGCCAACTGGCAGGCATAGAAACACATCTCCAACCCTCCACACAGCCTGCTGAACAAAAGCAACCAGATCAGGTTCTGGGCAGTTTCCCTTTCCCACCGGCTACCTGCATGTAGAAGGAAAAATGCCCCAGAAAGATGGGCAAAAGTGCTGCACTCCCAGGCAAGTTGCACTTGCATCTTCCAGCAGATTTTTCTGCCTGGGTGATCCACGTTTTAAATAAGTCTGCCCCTACCCCACCCCACCCCCCATCCATAAAACCCTCAGATCCTCGAGAGGAGATGGAGAGTTATGAAGGTCCAGGGTAACATAAAGACAAATATGAGCATCACAGACCCAAACCTAGGAAACTGAGGACATGGCAGAGGGGGACACTGCGTGGCAAAGAAGTCCCTTTTTCTCAGTTAGGTGTCTCATGATTTTTTGGTAGAAACTAGTTTTCTCTTTAGGATAGCTAGTCATTAAGTCCAGTTGAAATAAGGTTTCAGAGACACTGTTAAACATGCCAATAAGCAAGCACTGGACAAATGATCACTTCACCGATAATGTAACTCAGGGTCTAGATGTAAAACTACAGTTGAAGTTTTCAGGCAGTTTTCTGTTGCAGCATGTGTCCTTGTTTGCGATCACACTGTGCGCCAAGAGCTAGCGGAGCCATTACCACCGCTAGTATACTAACAGCAGCAGAGAAATCTATAAAGTGGCCACTGAGAGCTGTGTCCCATGAATCCCATTCTGTCCCTGCTCCACACCTGCCAGAGGTACTACTGCTCCATTTAGAGAGGAAGGGCATGAGGCTGAGAGGCTGGTTGGGCTGAATCCACGCAGCAAGGCTGAGATTCGAACCCATGTCTGTAAGCGTCTGAGTCTAATGGCATCCCGTCTGTGTTGACTCAAAACTTTCAGCCCAAAGTGCTATTTTAAAGGCCACACTTGCTTTTTTTTTTTTTTAAATTCAATATGTAGGCAACCTCTTACAAAAGTGCTTTAAAATATAGTCTGGTCCCTTTAAGAAGGCTTACTAGAGTACTGTTCAAAGATGGTAGGTACAAGAGCATGCATTACAGGATTCTACTTTGCATGCTTTGATTTTCCATAAGAAAAGATGCTTTGTTTTAATTAGCTCTTTGGAAAGTTGGATGAGGTAAGCCAGCAATAATTAGGGAAGTCGAGATGTCAACTCCCTGAGGATGTCACCAAGCTGCGCGTCCTTGATCACCTTCACAATCCCGTGTTGTGTGTGCCGCCCTGACACACACCAGCGGGCATGCCTGCCCCAGGTAGTGTCCCCCAGACTCACCAGGGCAGGATGGCTGTCACAGCACTCTCCCTCCGAGGCGGAGAGAACTTTCCCGGCCTCCTCCCAGCGGGTGTGTCTTCTCAGGTGTGGCAGATCACAGTCCACAGCAGGGGGCTGCTCTGCTAGAGCAGCCAGCTGGTAAATTTTCAGATAAAAAGGGTGGTAAAAAGTATTACTCCAAACATTCAAGAAAAAAAAGCAACATCCAGGCAATTGTTTTGCCATTTCTTATTGGTCTCTCTTTTCACTGTCAATGACTTTAATTTCATCTCCTCCAATTTTTTTTCATTATTGTATCCTCTTTGCTACAAACAGAAAATAAAGGCGATCTGAAAACCAGTGAGTGAACAGGTTTTCCCGGCCTGCCTTCTTGCTTTTACTATCACTCCTGCAAGAGAACAGTCCGGTCCCCTCCCCTCCCTAAAGGAAGGACCAGCAGGGAGGGTGTGGGCCTTGGGGCTACCTAACACTCAGCCTGAAAAAGGTGGGAACTTGGACATTAGTCTCACAAGGGAAAGGGAAATCACGTCTTCACATGATTAAGTTTCCCCTCTTGAAAAAGGCCTGGTACGTTTGCAAGTTGGGACTGTTTTGTTGGTGGTAATTCCGGTGAAGTTTAAGCTTGGTTCCACTGTCCTGAAATTAAAGAGCATTATAGGGTTACCCAACATAAAAGATTAAGATGAAACAAAATCTCCCAAACTAAAAACAAATCAGATGAAAATGAAATAAACAGGCCAAAAGAAACAATTAGGTACACAATATTTCCTAGAAAAATGTAAGTGTATACACACACTCCATTCTGTGCACCTTTCTCTATTCACTATAGCCATGAAAAACAGTGCTAAACAGTGGGTTGAAGATGAAAAGAGAAAAAAAAAGGAAAATCATTGTACAATTTGTTCTTCGGTGTCAAGACAACTGTTCTTAAATAAGACCTATTTGCTTTTCTATTATCAGGCCAATGAGCCAAAATCTTGAAAAGGAGACAAGAAAATAGCTATTCATGGATTAGAGCACAAAGCATAAAACCAAATAGCCAAAACCACTGAAGTGCTAGGTACTTTTCATGCAATAAAGAAGTTTTAAAAACACATAAATATATGCATACACCCAACCGAAAATGATGTGTCCAGAGTAAACGTACAGAAGAAACAGAACATACTGCACGTGGCTGGTTGAAAATGGGTTGCTAAGGAGCCCAATAGGTCAAACTGCTACAGTCCAGAGTGAGGATCAGGGCGGAGGGCAGTTCCGGGTCCCGGCCTGCGTCAAGAATGGTGTGTGCTCCAACTGCTAAAGAGCCACTCGAAACTGAGGGGAATCCTGACATTTCATGGAGGTGAGTGTGTAGGGAAGTAGGATACCTGCTATCGTTCGAACACACCGAGTAGTAATTAATATTAAAAAGCTGTATGGCCAATGTCCATGCTAAGTTTATTTCATGGAGAAAACTCCCCCCTTAAAAAAAAAAAAAAGAGACATGATTCTTCCAGAAACCACATAGTGATTGGCATTTTTTTCATTTCTTGTTTATCACAGCATACAAAAATTAACAGAAACACACTAAATAAAACATACCCTCATAAACCCTTAAATTAGCAGATTTAAAATTAATTCTTGAAGCGGCATTTTGTTATATTTTGATTCAAACTCTATTTACAAATTAAATTGCACTTATAAAGACAGCAACATTTCTATCATGGTAGTGTTATTTTACTGTATTGTGGTCTTATATCAGCATATTAAACTTTTAAAGCTGTCTTCGATGTGAATCATACTTTGTTTTGCAGTACATAATTTATCCACTGCATCTCTGAACCAGTTCTCTTTTTGTGCTTTTCTGCTCTATTTTCTTGTACAAATGACACACGCTTTTGGAGTGGACAGTTTGACACTGCACTCATTAAAAAAAAAACTTATTTATGAAAAGGTAAAGTGTAAGAAATTATTAGCAGTCTAATCCTTTGGTTCATCATTCAAAAAGTCAAATAATATAATTTACACATCTTTGATAATTCATCTTTTTGGTTAAAAACAAATCCACCAAGTAGATTGCTGATTAAAATCCAACACTGCTTAAAAAGTACCACATTCTCATTCTCATCTCACTGCTCAACGACGCCACTGTTCACAGCTGGTTTGACATGACACAGGACACAGTAAGGCACAAGTGGATGGTACAAATAGAAACAAATACTTTAGGACTGGTTTGTTTTCCTGCACAAATACTAAAATATGTACCGTCTTCAAGATAAAATAACAAAAAAGAAATACATATTTTCTGTTATGAAATACCTATACAAAATTTTAAAATTTACACCATCTGAGCTGCCAAAAGGTTTAAAAAGTATCAATTTTTCCCTGTACACAAAACAACCTCTCATCAGTAGGTTCAAGAGAACTTGGGTTCGAAACGTCCCAGCATTGTAATGGAAGGAAAGAGGAGAAAAACTCCCCTTCCTGCTCTCTCTCACCCCAACATAAGACAAAAACAAAGGTCAGATGTTTACAGTAGTGTATTCTACTTATTACAAACAACCAAAACTTAAAAACGTCAGGCCAGGAGACCACTGGAGTGGAGACCAGATAAGGGACGAGTAAGGCACTTCTGGGGAAGCGGGCCAGCATCCCGACACAGGTGGGAGTTGGCGCAGGTGCTGGTGAGGACAGAGGACGCCGAGGCTCTGTGGAAGCAGACAGGACGTCTGGACAGCAGGGGAAGACACAGGAGGTAAACCTGGCAGTGACATTCTACACAGAAGTGGTCACTCGGTCAAAGGCATGATTGACCTCGTTTTTGTTTGAATCCAGTCCTTTAGCAGCATTCATGTCATTCCGTAAATTCTCCACTGTCTTTTTCATGTTCTTCAGCTCCCCTGGGTGCGGAGTGGCTCGCCTTAGAAGTGTTCTCTAAAAGCAAAGAGTACAGTGAGTCTTTTGCTTTTGTTCCATTATCTTCTCAAAATGCACAGCTTCAGGGAGTTAGCATTCCAAACAAATCTTACAGTCTTAGCAACTGCGAGTTACTGAGGTGGGAAGGCTTGCTGCAGAGCTGTGTGCGTCTCTCCACTGCTCACGGGCAGTTAATGGCTGGTGAGAGTGCTTCGTGTAACTTATCTAGTCACAGTAGAAGCAAAACAACACTTTTCAGAACTATGAGATTAGTGTAAAATAAAAGTAAGTCTCTATAAAGAAAAAACTAAAAATTAAGATGCAATGGTGGGATGCAGAAGAAGAAAAAAACCAATGAATAAATAACCAAAGTCCTAAATAAAGTCACTATAATGTTCTGTATCCACAGTGGTTCTGGTTCCCTTTAATCCTTGAGGCACAAGGGTGAAATAAAGGGATGCACTCGCTTTGCTGCTGTGTGACGTTTATCTGACCCACTGAAGAAAGTTCCTATACTTTTAATGAACCACAGTGTTGGAGGTTAAGTGACAAGGTGTGGACAATATTTAAAATGTTGTATCATTTCTGTGTTTCATGCTGTTGAGCAAGTCACAGCATGGAATGGATACCTCTGACGTGATCTGTGCTGGAATTTCAGGAGGAAGCACACTGGTGGTACGGAACACTGGATGAGCCTCGTGAAGGCCAAGAAGTAGCTGGGGAGATAATTACTCTCTGACAAGTGTCACGGCAGGCATAAGGAGCCCTGAGGTTGGAGTCATTCTGTCGTCCCTAATGCCCACTGTGCACTCTAATACTGTAAGTGTTTCAAGTCCCGTCTGGTGACAGTGATATAACCAAGACTGTCTGCACTAACTGAAAAACTGTCCTTTGCCTGGGTGTAGCCAGCACCCCCTCACAGTGCTGCTTATGAAAATTCTGATTAGTGCAAAGAATCTCAAAAGCCAAAAGCAACTGGATGTCAAGAGCTGCCACTGATTCCTGGAGAGGCTGGATGTCAGAGAGACATTTGTAAACATGATTAAAAGGAGGGTCAGGAGTTACAGTACTTCCAATTGATTCCCAATTTCTGGATGGAAACTTGTTAAAGTTTCCAACACAATCACAAGCACACGACAGGCAGGTTAAGGCAGGCTGATCATGTGCAGGAAGGAGGTCACTGAGTGGTCGCATCATGACGTGGAGCGGAGTCAACACACACAGTGTGAGCGGGATAGCGGATAGGAAGGACTTCGTTTACGAACAAAGAGAAAAGCCTTGACTTCGAGGAAACAGCTGGGGAAGGTGTGGAAACCACCACAAAGGAAAAACACCTCCATAATCTAATCTATTCAAATAACAACAACAAAAGTAACGAAGTTTCTCTACCTATGTACATTTTGTGACTCAGTACACAGAAGTACCTAGTTTTCTTAAAAAATTTCTAAAGCTGAAGGCAAAGCAGAGGACACACTATGACAGCACAAAAAAGAATCATTATTGAGTGCCATTCTCAACCTGGGAAGAGTCTAACGTGAATGTTCACAAGGGAAAGGAATCCCATCTCCATACCGTTTCATTGTCCTCTTCATCTTTTTCATCATCCAAAAATCGGATGGCACTGACTCTGTGCACCGCACGCTCATTCCAGGCTTCCTCGGAGACATCGCTGACCAGGCTCTCCAAGGCCCCACAGCGAGGCAGATTCTCTGTGGGGACACGGGTCGCATCAGCAGGGGATGTGGGTGTGTGGGCCTGGCAATCGCACACTGCGACATCATAGCCCACTAGGTGGAAGCCACGCAGAGAGTGGAGGGCTAACTCCAGAAATGAGGAGACAGACCACTGTCTCAACTCCTGGTCTTTGGTTTCCATTAACAGCAATAGCAAATATCGAACACAACAAAAGCCTGAGCAGGGTTGCCCTTCTTTTGAATGATATACAATTCTATTTGATATGTTTATTATTTTGTTATAGAATGTCAGCAATTTGAAGGGTCCTTTGTTGTAATCTCTTTTACACAGTAACTTTGCATGCAGGATGCTGGAACCTTCCCTAGTGACATTCTACCACATTTTCCCCCTGTGGTCCCGAAAGCTGTCTCAGTGGCTGGGACTGGCAAGGTGGCTTCCAGCTCTCCTGCCTGGGAGCTCTCACTCCCCAGGGGCACTTCAGTTCTCAGACCCACCTCTCAGCAAAGGATTTATAATAGCATCTTGATGTCAGTGTGAATATTTTCTCAAATCCACATGATTTACAAAACAAATATATCGTGACTCACAATAACTTGTTAGCTTAAAGACAGTATGCCAGCAAAGTGAGCTGCTAATCCTCTCAACTATCACTTTGGACTTTAAGAGACTGTTGCTCTTCTTAAAAAAAGTATTAACTATCATTCAAAACCAAAAGATTGCTCCCCAAACTTTAAAGAGGTGCAAGCAGCCCTCTTTCTGCAAGGACATAGGAGAACTTTCCAGAAGGAGCCCCACAGCCAGTCACCTGGCTGGGTCTACAGCAGACCCGACAGACACAACCACACACACAGAAACAAGAGACCTAATGGGCGCACATCAGCTGCCACTCTCTCTTGTGGCCCCGTGAACAACGCCCTTCATTCACCTTGACAAGCTGGTTCAGAAGGCAGCTGAGGAAGTAAGACACAGGTTAAGATCTTCTCTCCCGTGGTGCGGTCTGTATCCGTCTGGAAGGTGAGCAGAGGCTGGGACTGGTTGTCAGACAGCCACAGAGCCTTTAGCTTCAAGGCAGTCAGTGACAAGGGCAGATGCAGCAACCTGGGAGGAAGCCAAGAGAGACATCAACCTCACGCTTCCCCTAGCCACTTCCTGCCAATAAAAAACTGGAAGAAATTAAAAAAGAGCTTCCTGAGACTGGGTTCAAAGTGTGGAAAAAATGTTGTGTTTGGAACACAACACGAGATTTACCCTTCACAAATTCAGTCTTCAGCAGGGCACTGTGCTGCTCCTTACCACTGTCACCGCACGCACTAGGCATCCAGCCTGTGGGGCAGAAAACGCGCAAGTGACAGGACTCATTACAAGGCCTTGTGCTAGGTGTCGATTTAAAGAAAGATTTTTAAAAAGAGGCATAATTGGAACGACCCAGCAGCAGGAGTCCTTACTGCATAAGTCCAGGACAGCACAGAGGAGGCCGCAGGGTACACCTTCCCAGGAGCTCCTGGTAAGTCCGATATGAGGAAGATACACATGGAGTGCCAGAGAGTTTAAGTAGTGGCTAAAATACACATTAAGAACCATTTTCACTGACTCCACTGGCTTCCTCTAGGGAGATTATTTCAGGTATTTCCATTTTAAACTTTTATCTACCAGTTCCTAGACACTCCCACTTCTTAGACTCCCTGGCGATAATTAAGATCTACATCAGACTGTTTCCATTTCAAATCAGGTAGTCCACATAAAAGCACTGTAAAAGTTATAAAGTGACACCTAAAGATTAGTTTTATACTTCTGCTTGTGCAGATATTTGTCAGCCTGGCTGCAACTTGTGGTATCTACTAGGTAAAGACCATGCAGGAATCATACGTACTTCAGCCTTGCAAAACACTGCTGTAACACAGAGCTTCCCAGCCAGAGGAGATTCTGCCCCGCGGGACACTTGGGGACATCTGGACACACTTTGGTTGTCAGGTGGGCGGTGGGAGGAGTCCGCTGGCATTGGGCAGGTAGAGGCCATGAACACCATTCACCCCTGCCATGGACGGCAGGACAGCCCTCAGGATCACCGCCAATGCTCACGGTGCCCCAGGGAGCACAGTGTTCTAGCTAAAATCAACACCTCACACGAATCAGCTTGCTTTTGCAAACAGCCAAAAGCTGTATGAACACCAGGAGTTGAAGGGCTAAGGAATTTAACGGTACATTTCACCAAGTACTTGGACTCTAAGGATGCGCCCTTGTTATTAAATTATAGATCGACCACAGAAGTGACTTTATAAGAGAGACACATACCTATCTGCAGTCAGCACATGAGCAATCTACCTGTATCTTACCAGTAGATTAACACTGTGCTGTCAGAAATTTCGAACTGACGGAGCTTGTGGGAAAAACACTAGATTTCTATGTAAAGATAAGAAAAGAAGTTGCATTTCAGTATCATAAAACTTATCTGAGTAAAATGGAAGCAAAAACTGGTTATTACTATGTAATGAAGTTAAGAAAATCAGAGTGCAAAGAGTATTAGCGAAGGTAGTAAGCGCACCATGATAATGATGTTGTGCCAATGACTGCTCACGTGGCAGGCATAGAGAGAGGACCATCCTTCCCTGACACCCATACGGAGAGGCTGGCCCCTCCTTGTGTGTACCGGGTACTGTACTGAGTTTCTGGACTGCGACTCTCCATGAGCACTGCATTTGTTTAAGCGCCTCCGAAAAGACCACGCACCGTACACTGCAGTATTTCACCAGCAGGGGCCACACGGGCGAGCAAGCCACGTAGTGCCAAATGGGACACTCACACTCTGAGGGTGTCGGAGACAATCAGAAGGAAAGCAGATCCTCCCTCAGCTCCAACTCTCCCGTCTCAGAGGTATCTGCTCTTCAAACGGAACAGAAATCCCTCTTCCTCTACCCAGCGGCTGTCACACACACAGCTAACAGGAGGAAGTCAAACATATGTTATGTGTCAGTTGTTGTGATGGATATTTTTTAAAGAACACCCATTAGACACTGTGAAGTCCTGCAGCACATCAAATTCTTTTATTTTGTAGAATGAAAGGATAGTCTCTTTTGAAATTTTTTTCCTATTTCTTTCAGAGTAGGAGTTAGTTCTATCCTCCAGAATGTCTGAAAGTTCAAGTCCTGGGCCAGAAGCTGTGGTCCGCATCTTCAAGGTTCTCCACCAAGAGAGCACAGAGAGAAACCAAGACTTGAAAACTGGCACAAACCACAGACTCTCAGTTGTGCCCCCTGAGTCCTCGACTACTAGCCAGCTTCCCAGCCGCATGCTCAGACACGTGTGCAGGTAAAAGGCTAAGGAGAGCATCACCAACAGCTTTTAGGGATGACAAGCCCTAAAAGGCTAAAACCGAGGATAAAAGCTAAAACAAATTACTAGACGCTAAGAACAGATCTTTATAATTATATTTCAACTCAGATTAATAGGCTTTCTACAACACCGGTTTTCTTGCAAATAAAGTGCTCCTTTAATACAGACGCTGCTGGCCAAGTTCTTGCCACCCACGAGCTCGTCCCCAGCTGTCTCACAGGATCAGTGGTGGCACACAGAAAAGAAGGCCCCGTCTCTCTGTCGGCACACAGACTCTACGGCTGGGCCCAGGTTCCCAGTGACTCACTGTGGCCCAGGGGAAAAGACACACACACTTTTCTGTTTCTCCTAGGTGAACCATCCCAGCTACAAATCAGAATATAGGAAAAAAAAAATTACTTTCCTGTTTTCCAGAGGAGTTAATAATACATTTTCATTTTATTCTGGTACCTTCAGTACACTATGCAGTAAACAGAATCAACACAAGCAGCCACGGCCCTGTCTGTACACATCTCTATGTTCTATTTAGGACCACAGAGCCCAGAAATAAGCAGCCTGTGGTTACTATTTACACCAATGGTACGAGGACGAAAGCAAATGAATAACCAAACTGTGAGCGTCTCGTTTCTAGTTATGTCTACAACCAGTGCAGCCTTAAGCGACCCTCCCAGTGCCTCAGAACTGCTCCAGCAACTGCGTTGTCACATGATTTAAGCACAAGCATGGCCTGCTGATTCACATAACACGACGGCTGAATACTTTTCACAATTTAACATTTAATCTGTTTGTTGCTCCCTACTAGAATTTTTTTAGTTTTAAACTATATTTTTAATGTTTATATAAATTGAAAATATAATCATCAAAAAAATCTAACAATACCAAAATCTCTAAAATAAAACACCTCTGTACCCTCAAGTCTTGACCCCTCCTCTAGGGGAACTAACAATATTTTAAAGTGCTACACAGATAAGGTTTTGTTTAGAGTTAGAAAATAAAACTGAGAGCTTCATACACCACTCAACACGTTTTCCCCTCTTGGTACTGGGGACTGAACCAGACAGGATCTTTCTACTGCGCTTCATCCCAGCCCTTTTCATGTTTCACTTGGAGGCAGGGTCAGCGAAGTTGCCCGGGCTATGCTAACACTTGCCCTTTTCACTCAGCATTCCAGGCCTCCTTCCATGTCACATGCAGGGGAATGGTTCTGATTCCACAGTATGGCCATACTGCCCGTGCTGTCATTTCATTTTTTGCACTAGGACATATGTGTATTTACGTCCCAGAATTCAGTGTATTTCCTCACTGACAGCCGTCTGTCTCTGGTGTGCGGCACTGTTAACACTCGGAGAAGCCCCTCCCGTACCCAGCTCTGTGTACCCAGCAGGCAGTCCAGGGGAGAGAGTTCAAGAGAATTCTGTGTTCTGTGCCCACAGGAGCCCAGGACTCAAGACACCCCTCCTTGCTGTCACAGTGGTTGATACTTAGTTTCCGAGTGGTACTCTACAGTCATTTCTGCCATGATCTCTCCTGTCCGACCTGTGAAAGCAAGCCTCTGCAAACTCACAGGGCTCTCCCTGCGAACGTGTGCTGGAGAGGAGGCAGACACTCCTGCTGTGCTTAGTATGATTTCCCATGGAGCCACAGTTCCGCAAGCTGTGAGGCCGACTGCTGGCACTTTTTATTAGTTTCAATACTGATACTTTCAAACAAGTGGTGATTAAATATTTTAATAACCTTAAAATTTGGTTATGTATCTATATATGCATGGATTAAATGGCACACTTAACTAACTCAGATGACAGCTATGTAATTCAACTTTTAAACTGGATTTTTCCACCCTGGCTGAAGCATAATAAAAATTAAAACCTCCTGTCTTCTGAGAACAGGAGAATGAGGCCTCCACTCACATGAGCCATCTTTCTGCTCAAGAATTAATGACGTGCACGTGTGCACATCCTTGTGGCAAGAGGCAGGGAATGCCTAGAGGCCCTGGTTGCTCCTGCTGGAGGGGGAGGTAGGAGAAATCACCCTGCTCTACCTCCACCAGCTTGTGCCAGGCTTACTCTAGCAGAAGTTCAACACTCAGCCCAAAGGAATCTTGAGTTTCCACCAACCACTTACAGGGTTTTAAGGGGATTTAGCTCAGTGGTTAGAGTGCTTGCCTCAGAAGCACAAGGCCCCAAGTTTGATCCCCAGGACCAAAAAAAAAAAACAAACAAAGGATCGATCAAGACATTCTGAAAGCACTAACCTTTAAAAGGTGAGCACTCTGAGGCCATAATTCACTCCAGATTCTAGCTTATTTAGGTCTGCTGTCTCTGATCCATTAGCAGAGTGAAAAATGGTGGCTCATGGCTGACCTAAGTGACCAGCTCATTAACACTCAGTGGACAGCACCCCAAACACTCTTCACACTGCTGATCTTGACCACAGAAAGCAAGATCAGCTTTCCCTGGGTGAACACTTTTTGTCCTATTTAACCGTATCTGTTCAAAAGCAAGTTTAAAATCCTCTTGGCAATTGAACTTGTGATAGAAGATACTTCACAATGTCACGCTATTTATTCTGCAAAACTATTAACATTTTCATGAAGTCATCACATAGAAAGGCATCACAGGGACTGTGAAGGGACAAGTGATCCAGAAACCAGACATGGACCTTTTGTAGCTCTGAGGGAGGAGGGTTACAGACGGGTGGACAGGCAATCACGTATGGTGCTGTGAATGCTACGGCAGGGACAGTCCCTAGATGAAGACTCAGAGGGAAGGCCTTCAAGAAGAGATAAAGTGTGGGTGACAAAAAGCAGTGACAGGGGACAGAGATGGGGCCCCAGAATAGCTGATGTGGGCTTAGGGTGGGGGTGGAAGTGGGGGAGAAAGTACGTATTAACATCCCAAGTGCTGAAATTAGTTTAGAATGGCAGAAACCAACCTGTTTTCTACGAGGGAGAGGGACACACGAATTCTGGAAATTGCTGAGGAGCCAGAACTTGGACAATGGTGCTGCTAGAGCCGCAGGGGTATGTCAGGCAGATTGTAACCTTTTTATTTTTTATTATGAATTATTTAGACATATGACATTAGCTGCAGAGTCTTACTCCATAGAAGTGTCCCTGCATACACAGTTTTATTTACAACTTCAGGGATGCAGAATCCCCAGCACAGCACATCAGACTCCTGGTTAAAAGTGCGTGGCCAGGTATGGCAAGAGGCGCTTGCAGTCCTGGTTACGAGGGGGCTGAGGTGGAGGAACACTTGAGTTCCGGCGTTCAAGACGAATCTGGGCAACACAGCCAGACTCTGTCTTTAAAACAGAATTCAGACTGACTCAAGCTCATCTGAAGATAAGGAAACCCCAGGTCCATTCTGACTTACAAAAGCTAGTTAGAGAAACTAAGGTAAAACCCAAGTGCCCCCTTTCTCAGGAGCACTCTTTCACTTCTGTCGCGCTTGGGAGCCTCTCTGTCGAAGTGCCCGCTTAATCTGTACAGTACCCAGATCCCAGGCTCCCTGACACCCCACCCACCCACCTGCTCAAGGCTCAGCCCTCACCTCAAGAAGCCCCCAGAACCTGGATGGTGCAACGCATCAGCCTGCCATTCTGTAAGAGGGACCGCAGTGAGACCCCGCAGCGCAGGGCAAAGTCGGGGCTGCATACGCCCCGACTCTCAAGCCAAGCATACAAGGACATGCTCACCTGTTCCCTGCCACATCCAGGACATGAAGTTCTGTCGCTTGCGATACCTCGGCAGGTATCCGAGTTAGTCTGTTGTCACGCACGCAGAACACAGTGAGGCTGCAGCATCCGCCAATCTGCAGTGGGACAAAAATGCACCCTTATTGCATCGTGGGGAGGGACTCGGGGGAAGGCAGAGTAATCTATTTATCAAACAGCATGAAAAAGATACATAAAGACACACCACATAATTTTACATCTCATCCAAGACCAAATGCAATTAATTTAAATCATACAAAATGCTAAACATACATGTTCTAAATTAAATTGAGAAAATACAGTTCAAACATTTCATTCTGAAAAGGAAGTTATTTTCCACTGCTGATACCCAATGCAAATGTACCTATCTGTTAAATATGCCAACCAAGCTACACAAGTCTAGACAGATACTACACAGTAATACAAAAGTATGAAAATTCCAATTTTAAAAATTAGGCTGAGATGACACTGATACACACATGTACATACAAACACACATGCGCCCACACAGTCCAAGGCCCACCCACTGTCTTAACTTCAGCGTGCTCGGGGTCCAGGTTAGGAAGGGGAAGAGGAGCTCACAGATGACACCCCGACTTTTACCCGCACATCATTTTTTTTTTAAATGGTATATGCTAGTTGTACATAGTGATAACATTAGTCATAGGGGATTTGTACCTATACATGATATATCTTGCTGCTGCTTTTTTCCCGTTCCCCTCCCCTCCCCTCACTCCCTCCTCCCTCATTTACAAAAGATTCATTTCCATTTTTTCCTACTATTCCTTATTTCTCTTCTCCCTCAGTTCCTTTCCTCTTCCCCCTCCCTTGTTCCCTTTCCCATTTGAATACTCTCTTCCCTTATCTTTTAATAGCTTTTGGTCATTCACAGATTAATTCAGTAAATTCACTATCTTGATGAATGCAAAGCCAGTAAATAATGTATTAACGAAGAATAAAATTGGAAATATATACATTAATCTGCTCAGTTATGATCTGCAGGTAAAGCACATAAATCAATAAATGGCATCCACATGAAATTCTATTATCTTCTTAAGCTAGCAAGTTAAAGGCAAATGAACTTGGTATGAGTCTGGCCTTCAGAATGCAGAATGAACAGAACTCAGTAGTTCTCTTAAATAAATGGGCTGTGGGTTTTACAGGAAGGAAAGCTGAATCAAGGAGGTGAAAATATAACTTGATCCCAGACACAGACTTCCACAGGGCTCCATGAAGCACCAGTCTTCTGGTGCTCACTGTCCTGGCTAAGAGTGATTACTGAGGAAGACTCATGAAGGGACCTACTGATGTGTCTAGAAAACACGGGAAAACACTGTTTCAGGGCCTTCCCACTGCAAGAGTAAGAGACTCTTACTCTTACTCCTCAAAGAAACCGAATCTTCTGCCCTTTTCTATTTATACACATGTTTAATGAGTATATCCAATACTCAAAAAGCAGAGTGTATATTTATTTATAACATTTCTATTACCCCCATGCACAATCTTTTTATTTCTTCCCACAAGAGTAAATATAAAAATTTTGAAATAATATTATTTAATCACAGTATTTAACCAAAATGGATGCAAAATAAAAACAATTTAAAAAGTGGGTTAACATTTGTGACTAGTCATATGGAAAGCACCTAAGTACACAGAAAGGTTACCAGGCTATCTTGTTTATTCCTCAATATTCACGTATTCATATTTCCCATCCAAATAAAACTGGTCTTATTCATTATACTCTAAAATACACCTTGTATTTTTTTATCCCACTGTTTCTTATAGAAATGCCTTTCTTGTTTGCATCTTCTTTAATTCTTACCAGTCATACAAAATTAGGTGAATGTCCTCCAATTCCTCCATAAACTCTCCCTGGAACCTCTAGTGTAAAATATGATAAACTGCTCTTTACATTGTTTTCTTTTGTAATTATAGTCTAACACTCTGCCAGGACAAAACGCTTCCTGAAGATTCCAAAGATCATCTAATTAAGTTACTGTTCAGTTTGTACATGTTCACATATAATCAGAGAGCCTGACAAGTATAACCCCCATCCCATCTACCTACCATGTCTAGCCTCTACCAAGTCTTTCACTTAGGTATGCTTACTTGCTTGTAAGATGCTGCTATTTAAGTTATTTTCTTCTATGTATAGTAATGGACACAACAGAAGTTTTCCTTGTTCTAGTGGGAACACAACAGTAGGCTCTCTTAGACTTTATAAACGTGGAGCCCTGGTATAGTATCCTAGAAGCACTGTGCAGCCAGATCTGTCCTGTGCTTGATATTTCTTCCCTCTGCTGAGGAAGGAAATCACCAGTTTTACTCAGATGCCCAAGGATATCACAGGAGGAAAGGACTCAAAACCTTGATCCTTGTGCGAAATGATTCAATTAGATTATCTGGATAAATTCAGATAATCCTGACAAAGATCTCCTCATGGGAAGAAGGGACACCAGGTTTTGTGGGGCATCCTTTCCCACTGTGCCCAGTGGAGGGGTGACTCTGTGATGTCTGGGTGCAGCATGGGCCTGTGTACCCGAAGAGAGGCCTTCCAGATCAGCACTGGGGTGCCATCCTTGCTAGGTCTGAAAGATAGGCTTTATCTGCACCCAAAGGAGGTAGAACATACCATGCCAGCTACTCATGGGACAGCAGACTCCTGGAAGTGGCAGGCACTGAGACAGACTGTGACTGCAGGCTGGCATTGTGTCTTGCAGCTATCCACTGTCCTAGTCATGTGTGAGAACTGAGGCCCTACAGTTGTACTACGTGAAAATCCAATTGTCACATACATGCAACCGTGTAACAAAAATTAACTCGCTAATTAAAGTGCATCAAGAGGCTCTAAAAGTTCAGGACAAGTTAACAACCCTTAAGTATTTGGGGCAACAGCATAAGCTTCCAGTGGAGTATGTTAGCTATGTACTGTGTTTATAGCTTCACTTCGCCCTCTTCCTTTCCCACTCCAATCTCACACCCATTTGGGATGTCAAGGGGTGGAAAGCAATTGTGTTCAAGAGCCTCTGGGCCCTCTGGGTTGTCACAGCAGCAGTGTGACCTCCTGATCTCTATTGTCTATGATGTCTGGAAACAATGCCAACAAAGAGCACATGTTGTTGCAGAGTGTGCTAGGGATGCCTTCGTCACCTTAAAAGTACACGCTGTCCCAGGCAAACATTCACACAAACAAAGCTCTCTTTGCAATTCAGCCAGGAGGGGATGGCACAAAGCTTTGGTTTCTAGAAAAGATTATTAAGCAGTTAAAACCATAACTCAAAAGACAGAGTGTGCTGTAGATGTCAGAGGGGGATGTGGTGCGATGGAGGGAGCAGCTGCTTTGAGATCCTGCCGACGTGGTTAGAATGTAGTCTCAGTTCCATGTTCTGTGGGTTTGGATATGATAACCAAAAGTGACAACTGAATTAAATAAAACCACATATATAATTTAGTGCCTGTCATAGAACCCAGCCTATTTCTGCTGCTAAATTAACATGGTGGCAACTATTTTCCCAAGAAGTGAAACCCCCAGCTCCAAATGATGAGTTTGGTCAACACTAGGTAACCACCTTGACTCTGGAACCACCCCGAGGCTGGCCAGGGCTTCACTGAGCCCACCTGGCATCTAAAACACTGTCCCCTGACCCCAGGGACACCTAAGGTCCCAGGGACGTTCCACATGAGCATGGTGAAGAACTGACATGAGGTGGGGAAAAGATAACACGTAGCACTCATGTGTTTTTCTTTGTTTTCCAGGTTCAGTAGGCAGAACTGAAGGGGTTTTTTTTGTGTGTGTGCGGTCAACAGGATAAAATATCTGTATCACTTAGAGATTCTGGGAAACAGAACTGTTTAAACAACTTATTACCAGTTATGTAGGAAGTTGATATTTTTAAGCTTCCCTTAAACCACATAATAGCACCTTCCCAGAATACAAGGGTTTGGACTTGGATTCTCAGAGAATTATAGAAAGTAGTGGAGAATTCTTGGTTAGCTGTTCTGTGTCTCTGTTAATTAAAAATGATATTGTACTTAACCATTTGATACTGAGCTAAGCCATCTCATGAAGGCAGCACCTACAGGCCACTTTCACCAGGCGTCAGCTGCCTGCCGGCGACTGTACTGTGGAGGGAGGAGCTGATCCCACTCACAGATTCAGAGAGAAAGCCTGTATCAGTTGCCTTTGTCTGCTTGTACGCCACTTTGCGAATGCCTCTCCCCTGTGCAAAAGGATTTTCATTTGTTCTCAGTATCTTTCTTCCAATATTTCTAACAGATTTGAACCCGCACATCATTGGCAAAAGTGAACACTTACAAAAAGCAAAATGTGTCCAAAAGACAAGTTGGAGAGAAGGAGTATGATGTATAATATTAGAATCCATCATCAGTGGTGTATTACTCAAATGTTCCCTATTTCATAAATATTTTAGAAATCATGTGGTTTTGAGATTCCCTGAATTACTGGGCCAGTGACATCAAAATGTCCACTAATAGTCTTCTCTGATTATAAAGTAACTGATGCCAGCTGGAAAATAAAAACCATACATACGTAGGAAGGCATGAAGAAAGGAAGATAACTCAAAGTGTACCACACAGAGATAATCAGCACTAACATCCTGAGACAACCTTCCAGTGTATTGCCATGGATTTGTGAGCACACGGACACATTAACAAAGTTAGGGAAAAAAAAAAAAAACTAAGTTAGGAACGACGCTATGGTCTTCGATTTTCTTGTGTCATTTGGTTCTAAAAGGGTCTTACTGTGATGCCTCCCACTGAAGGGTCACAGATTATTTAACAAACTGTGCATGTCTGAGGTTGCTAGTCAGTTCTGCCACTTCTTTGCAGGTATGATCTTGGGCAAGCTATGTACACCTCATAAAACTGTTGCAAAAATGAGACAATACATGCAGAGGCACTTGACCTGGAGCCTTCACATGTTAGCTGCTTGGGTACACAAGTGGCACATGTCTGGCCCATGTTCTCTGCCTCCGTACTTGCTTGGTATGGGGCTTGGACCATGTCTGCTGCTCCTATATGAAATGTGAGAAACAATCTTGTGTAAAATTTTTAGTGTGTACTCATGGAAGTTTTCTTAGGATAAGTTCAGTAGAACTGCAAAAGGGATAGATATATTTTTAAAGTTTTAAATAATGTTACCATATTCCTTTCCAGAGATTCCCTAATAATTTATATTTATGAACTTCTCTGCATATTTGCTATATGTGTTTTTTTAAATATTAAAACTTTGATAGATTAAAATGTTTCAATATGTTTGTGAACACTAATGAGGCCAAAATGTTTCACATTAAGAATCATTTTTATTTTCTCTTTTGTGATCATTGTTTGCTGTGGTTTTGTCTACTTGTACACAGTGGGTACACCTTTTTCTTAATGTTGTGAAGGAACTGCTATAGAATTAAGGAACGATCCCTTTTCTGCCCAGAGACTATCTCTACCTTCATGGAGCTCAGAAATCTTTCAGGTAGGCAAACCATCAACAATTCTTGTTAGTACTCACTTCCTCTTTCAACCTTAGGGATGCATGCTCCACCTTGCAATCTGATGATCAACCATATTTTATTCTAATGTTACCAGATTTCACATCATCTCTATCAATAACTCATTTTAGAATACAATGAAAATTTACAAAAATATATACAGCTTGTCTGATTTTGTAAAAAGCTTGAACAAATGATCCCCAAACTACAGTTCATCTAATCTGACTGAACAGGCATGATGTAGCTGGGGTCACTTTCATTTTGGTTCAATGCAGACACACAAAAAGAAAGACTGTAAACCGGGATATACACTCAATTTCTTCTAGCCAGAAATTCTTTATGGTCTAGTTGTGTAAAAACAAGACTGGGCTAAAGAATATTATGAAGTTACTGTCTTCATTCATCACACCCATGATCACACACACACCAACTCATTGTCTGTCCACAGATCATACCATTACACAGTCTGTTCTCCCAAATCTTTCCTGCACCAAGTATCTGACTTTTTAAGGGGAATCTCCCTTTCCCAGAAGCATATACACTGAAGCAACAAGATGAGAAATAAAAGATACAAATAAGTGGCTTGAGAAATCAGAAACATGCCACGCATAGCAAATAAAGCAAATCTAGCGTGTCCATTAGAGACAGAGTCGTGCCGACAAACCACAATTGAGTGAAGACAGATGAGGTGCCAAGTGATGCCTTTCAGAATTTCTGAGTAACTTAAAATGTAACTCACAGAAAACCATTCTTCTGAGAGAAAATAATCTGAATAAATTTGAAAAGCACATAACAATGTAAGATTTCAGGCCATGCAGTCATTAAAAAAACTTTTACAATATTTTACAATGAAGAACACACAAAGGTGCCAGCCAGTTTGAATGTCCATGCATTTAAGAAGCAAAATAAATGTTAAAGATGCAACTGTGGTCTGAAGAATACTTACAAGATAACAAGTTTACCTGACTTTTCTAAATTTCCAAGCAGCTAACAATTAAGAAAACAAGAGACATTCATTGATTTACAGATGTTTACCACAAGTAACATCACAAAGCACAAACAGAATCTATTATTGTGACACACATAGTATGAACATTTTCCCCTGGGTTATTTGGGAAAAACAAATGCAAATAAATGCTCCTACACACTAAGGAGCTGTGCCGTAAAACTCAATATACAACACTATCAAAGTTAAAAAAAAAAAAGAAAGACAAACATAGGAAGAACCACATCACATACCAAGCCAACAGCAATTAATACAGCTGGATTTTTGGCATATAGATCGAACTGGTAAGAATTTCAGTTTAGATATGCCATGTATACAACTTAACTGCTCAAGGGAAAGGAATAAACTCTGGAAGGAAAAGAATACAACCAGGAAAATGCAGAATTTGATCAGATGGTATCAAGCACGGAGTCAGAAGGAGCACATATGTGCATGCACATGTGAGTGCGAGCGCACACACACACGCAGGCACACATGTCACAGGGCCCAGGACACTCACTCCACAGGCTCCTCACAGGACCAGGCCCCCCAGG
This sequence comes from Hystrix cristata, assembly GCA_004026905.1. Classification (NCBI taxonomy): domain Eukaryota; kingdom Metazoa; phylum Chordata; class Mammalia; order Rodentia; family Hystricidae; genus Hystrix; species Hystrix cristata. The sequence goes on from PVJO010004893.1 coordinate 65,084, forward strand.
CCATCACGACAGGACACAGGGGCAGAGGTACACGGGGTCAGTCTGCCAGGCTCTAGGGTCAGGCTGCCCACTCAAACCATCTCTGCTGGGCCACCCAGGAAAAGCTGGGACGGGCTCAGGGTGCTTCCTGCCCTGGGAGGGAGCTGCGTTCATGGATGGAGGTGTGCCAGAAAAGACACCAGTCCTAAACCCTGGAACATTCTCTGCCTTATCAGGTGGCTAAGCAAAACAGTACAAACTCTATAAAATCCCAGATGCCAGAACACTGATAATCAATTTCCCAGAAAATATTCAAAACATGATAGCTAAAATGCTTTAAAACTATTCTTATACTATGTTTTCTTTTCACCTCATAAAAAGTTGTAACAGTAAATTTAAACAGACACGTGACACAGACTGCGTAAAACCTCTAATCAGAAATACCGAGTGTGAGCTTCGTTCATTTAAAATGAAAAAGCAAATGGAAGGCCTTGAGTTCAATCCCCAGCACCAAAAAAATACCCTACAAAAGAAGATCCAAACTGAAATGCTGATGAGAGTTTCAGAGTAACAATTTTCTGAAGTTCTTCTCTAGAATGTGCACCTAGGAAAGAGAGAGTCCAAGGGAAGGCCAGAGAAAGTCAGATGTGGCAAAACTCACAGGGAGTTGACATTAAATTTAAAAGTACTGTCCTTACCATCTGTCTTGAAAATATTCCTAAACTGCACTAATTTTCTAAAACATCCCAACAACAGGGAATTTGACCTTTCTCTACTGAATCAAGGTCTTTGCCCACCTCAAGGTCATACAGATGCAAGGCTGGCTGCACCCAAACAGCCCGAGTGCCATCTTTCCTGTGGCCTGCAGGGCTCATCTCTGGGGCCTGGTTCTGCCAGCTCTCACTATGTGAGACCTGGAGGACATGCCCTGCCTCAGTTTCTGCATCTGTGAAATGAGGAAACTATCATGACTGCAAAAGCTACTGTGGGGATTCAGTGAATTAACACACTTGCACCAGTGAACTGCACACACTAGTATCGGGTGTGGCATTGAGAAAAAAAGTGATTCACCTTTCCTACTACTGTGTGTGTTTCTGTGCTCAATCCATTCCCTATCTACAACTGCTACTTAGCAGGAATAAAATTAATGCTCAGAGTATCAGCTGTGTTTGGTGTACTGCTTAGAAACTGGAACCAAAATGTTTTGATTAGCAGAATCTCCTCGTGTCCCAGTTTAGCTGAGATAGACTTAAGTATTTCTGCTGGAGAGAGTTTTATTTAGACACCTGCTCATAGTAAGGATGTATCCAAGTGCACATGTGCCACATTTATGGTCAATATGCCCCTGCTTCCATTCAGGAAAGGTGCCCACCTCACCCAGGACAAAGCTGGGCACTGTGGGCAGAACACCAGGACCAGGAAAGGCAAGGGGAAGCCAAGTCAACATGCATACATGAGAAGTAGCCCTAGGAAACCAATGACCCTCCAACTCTGGCTGGTTGGACAGTACCTTTGAAATTATTCCAAGACAGATGCTGGAAAGGGTTGAAACAGAGAAAGACGAAGAAAGCTGCACCTGGCCAGTGGTTATGTCATACAAAGAAATAACCTTTGTTACCCAAGAACCGACCAAGGGGGACATGTCACCAGGAGTTCACTGACGGGGAGGGGCAAGGTGGCTTAAACTTAGTTCTAGGCTATTTTGCTAGTAAGAAACAGAGCTCTTCTGCCCCCAGTGCAGAGAAAGCCTTCTTCAGGAAAGCATCAGACATCTATTTGATGTCCTCACCGTCAGCACCTCCCCCTCCCTTGAGAGAATGTGAATCCCTCCAGGTCCCCACAGATACTCTCTACAGAGGACTGCACAGATCACTCCTCTCTCCTTGAGCCTGCCTGGCTGCAGGCCTCCTGCCGGCCCTCCTCCACCGGACAGGACGCCTTTGTGAAGAGTTCATTCACTCTCATTCCAGACACAGCACCTAGGGCAAATCTTGCCCAGAAATAGGGGTGCATCAGGATCCACTTTTATAACCCAAATGGCTTAGGGGACAGAATTTAATTTCACCTAAATTCCACAGTCAAACCCAAAGTCGTCCATGTTCTCTGCCAAACTTCCCAATTACCCATTCCTGTCAATAGTGTCGCCATTCTCTGTAGGTCAAGCCCTGAATGCCAATCTATTTCTTCATCCACTTGAAACCCTACAATTCCCCTTTCCCAGGTCTTAATATTACTCATGACCATTCTTTGATATAGTTCTTCAACTAGGTTCATACTTACACCTTCGAAATGTTAAGTCTTCTAAATGTTAAAAATATCTTTAACAATGGTGATCCTGTATTAGTAATTCTTTGTAGTTATTACCACGCGATTTCTCTAAAAAAGCACATACCTCTTTTGGTAAAGACACTAATTTATTTCTGTCTGCATTCAAGTTGCTCAACTTCTTAAGTTTTCCAACGCTCTTAGGTAATGTCTGTTAAAATAATATTTATATTATTAATTTATTACACATTTTTAACATAGCTTCCAGCGAAAGAGATAATTTCTAGAACTTAAAGTCCGGCAAGAGAAGCAAAGTTCTTCCTGAATGTCTGATACATGTAATGATCACCTGCGTAAACAGAACTAAATATTCTGACTTCTCCTTGATATGATACTATGTTTCAAAGACATGAAGTCAGAGGCAGACACCAGGAACCAAGGCACACCTAGTCAAGAGAGAACAGATGTTCTTCCCCTCCAGTAAGTGACAATTTGCTAGTGACAATTGTGTGCTTGCTTCAAGAACACACGGGGATGCTGCCTCAGCGACTGCAGAAGCAGGGAATCAGCACCCAGAGCCTGGTGCCGAGGCCAGGGGCACAGGGGCCACCTGCATGGGGGAGAAAACCGGTGAGCTGGCCTGGCGCAGGATGCACAGCCTGGGGAAGCGGGGCCTCTGACACTGCAGTGACATGGGGCTGAAAGTTATCCTTCTGATTACTGCTTCTGAGCTAAAATCACAAACCAGGACAGCAAGAGCTGGCGCTGCCCACTGCCCCACTGCAGGACGGCTACTGAGCAGGCCGAGGAAGGACACAGCCAGCCCCACCAACTCTGAGCACCTGTGCCTCTCTGGTTCTCTACCTGCTCTTTTCACCTGAACAGTAATATTTATCCTACTGAAAGAGGAAAGGAAAAAGAAGGGGGAGAAAAGGAAGAAAAGCAGGGTACAATGAAAGATAACAAAATGCAAATGGGTAAAAGAGAAGAGAAAGAAAGAATTTTCCTCTTAAAAGGAGAGTGCTTGCCTAGTAAAGCAAACTGAAAAAAATGATAGTCACTCTGAGACCACCTGAGAGGGAAGCGAGCAGATGAAGGACCACAGAGAGGCGATGAAGCAGAGCAGGTGGCAGGAGGAGAGAGGACAGACCACATCTGCTGTGAGCCGGCAGCCCAGCTGGCAGGGCGTGCGCACTGCCTCTGCCACGGCTGGAGAGAGCATCCCCGTGGCCACTGGGCCCACCGTGGGCCAGGGTGCGGGGCGCGAATCCTGACCAGAATCAGCACACACCCGCAGCCCCTTCAGAGGCGCAGGCCCAATCCAGGCCCTGCCTGGCGCTCCTGGCCTGAGTCTTCCTTCTTTTGCTCTTTACGTGTGCCCAAGGACCCAGAGAAAGCAGAGGACTCATGTGTCTGCAGGCAGCCTCCGGCAGGGACAGGGGCTGTCCCCACACTTCGCAGGGACCTCAGCAGCGGCCAGCTCAGTCCCTGTGCTATAAGCAGCATGAAGAGGTCACACAGCTTTACGGGCTTAGACAGGCTTAAACTGGTCCTTGTGTGATATGACATGAGGAAATTCCCTGCTAGCCCACTGGAAGGGTGAGCAAGAACCAGGCGCCTGCGGGGCCCTCACGGGTCCCGAGGGTCCCCTCTGCGCAGGGCACAGCCACACTCACCAGGAGCCGGTTCTCCGTGAGAACCAGCTCGGTGAGGCTCTCGCAGTCCCCCACGGCCTCCGGCAGCTGCGTGAGTCGGTTCTGATCCACCTTCAAGATTGACAGCTTCTTCAGTTTTCCTGCAAAAGCATTATTTAAGCTCATTAGTTACAAATGTTTTCCTAATCACCACTTGGTATTTCCTATCTGCTCTTTTTTTGTTTTAAGCAGTTGCTTATTTTTCCTCACCCAGGTTTCCACATTATAAGTTACACCACTTTTGTTTAGAGTACTAAAGGTTGAGTTAAAATAATTTGTTCATAACATCAAAAAGTCAGCAATTAGAAACAAATCATTCTAAACAGTACAACTAAAAATACCACATCCAAGCCAGAAAATGTCAAGCACCAACAGCTGGCCCTTGATGCATCTCTTGGCTGAGCAGCTGTGGGAGTGGAAGGCCCCTTACCTCTCTCCAGGCACAGCTGACAACTCACCTCTGGTGACGCAACTCAGCCAAGACCCCACGGGGAGGGCAAGAGTCCAGACCCACTTGAAAGCCTGAGAAGCCCCAAAGGGGGTCGGTTGGGTCACTCTCCCAGGGCAGGAAGGCCTGACTCAGCAGATGCCCTCGGGCCACACCAGGGAGGAGCCTGGTGCAGCCTCCTCGCACCCCACCAAGTGGAGGACACCAAACCCACCTCAACTACCACTCTCAGCTCCAAGTCAGGACTGACCTGCAGATGGAGACTCCTTCGTACTGACTGAGAGCTCAGAAAATAGTCTGCACGGACAGACACAGCGCTGCTGACGGTTGGAAACTACAAAAGGTCAGGGTCTCTTTGGGCGTGCAGCCACGGGGCGTGGCAGCAGAGCAAACTGACCCTCCAGCTCTCTATTCCGCAGCACAGACAGCCCACTGACACAGCCCGGGGAGGACCCCGCCGGCCGCAGCTCCTGGAGGCAGCGTGCCCTCCCAGAGGGCTCTCCGTGCCCCGCGGTCCTGCAGCTGCCTATGAACACTTGACGTGCATCCCCTCACTAAGCAGCCCGTGGTAACTTGTCACAGAGGTCTTTGTTTTCCAAACCTCTTTCTTAAACGAGACTGAGATTTACAATCCTTTCATTTTCCCATTTGAACTAGAAGATGTAATAAACTACAGACAAATGCGTGAAGTCAGCCAGCCCACATCTGCCACTTTGTCCTATTCCAAGCAACAAAACATGCGCAGTTTCTACAACTGCTTTCCTATGCCACACAGGATTCTTCGTGAACACTTCTACACCGCGGCAAAATCCCCGTCAACTCTCCAGAAGCTCTGACTAGAACCGAACGGGACTTCTGTATCCCTAACTGCACTGTGATTGGCAGTTACCATTTCTGACCTGATACTTGACAGGAGGCTGTCCTGGGTCACACACCTGCTCCAACTCCTGCAGATCTCTCACAAACCTCCTTTAATACTCTGAGTAAAAGTTAAAGGCACATCCTATGACAACTCAATGGTTAAATATAGTTTCTTGTAAGTTCTAAGGGGCTGTGGTCTAGCAAAGCAACCTTTTCATATCTTGCTTATGTTCATTTTCTCACACTGTACTGAGTTCCTTTATAGAAAAAGAAATGTATGGGCTGTTTGCAAAGAAAACTGCACAGAATGGTTAAAAGACCATCTTCGCTGTACTAGAAAAGATCTCAATTATACCATTCCTCCTTTAGGAGTTCCTTCCCTAGGTCATGCATGAAGGTCTAAGTAATTTTCTCACAAACTATTTAGGATGCTGAATTAGAAATGTCTCAGTGACTATTTCTATGCTTTAAACACCTTCCATCATCTGGGCTAATCCCTACCAAAGTCACTGAGACGAGATCTGAATAAGCAGATAGAAGTATCAACACTTAAAAGTAGCAATGTTTGCACTAGCTAACAAATCAGGATGTCAAAACCACTTGCATAAATAGAAACCTGAACTGTATTAAACATTCTTGGCTTTCCTTCTTTAGACAGAAGCCACAAGCCAGGGGTGGGGGTGTACCTCTGTAATCCCAGCACTCCAGGAGGCTTAGGCAGGAGGACTGAAAGCTCAAGTTCTTCCTAGCGACTTAGCAAGACTCTGTCTCAAAATAAAAAGAAGAGGGGGTTGGGGATGTAACTCCGTACTAGAGCGCCTGCCTAGTAAGCACAGGCCCTGAGTTCAACCCACCTTCCCCCCAAAAGGGGATAGGGATGTAGCTCAGTGCAAAGGCCCTGCATTCAATCCCCAGGGGGAAAAAAGAAAAAACAGTAACAACAACAAGGAGACTTTAAGAAGCCATACTCGCAAGAGCTAAGAACAGTACCCAAAATGCCAGCAAGAGCTCAAGGCTTCCAGACTACAGCAGGCGGCACCGCAGAATCTGTCTCTCCAGTACTCACCAATGCCATCAGGAATGGTTTCCAGCAAGTTCTGGGAAATTACTAAATCTGTTAATGAAGTCAGGCCACTGATTTCTTCAGGAAGTCTTTCCAACCTGTTTTCAGAGACATCTAAGCACAGCAGGTTCTTCAGATTTCCTATTTCCTACATGAAGGGCACAGAGAAAGAAACCCAGGCTTACACAGGTCACAGTACACAGGAATTCGCTACCATGCCTTTCCACAATCAAATCCCCAGTTGCCAACGATGTGTCTCTAACACACACCCAATGTGAAGGCTGAGTAAAGTCCTAGACCCTCTTCCAATGAAAATGAGAAGTTGCACAGTCACAGACTCGGGGCTGGGAAGGATGCCGCACCTGCCACCTCAGACAGGCAAGGAGCCACTCCCACGTGGTGCCAAGAGAGGACACACGAGTGCAAATCACACACCCAGAGAAAAACAGTAAGGAGACTAGAATCCAGTTCTCCATGTTGGAGTCAACCACTAGTAGTCAGCTTACAGCTCAGGGCGGCCCTGGGATCTTCTCTGATAAGAAACTATCCACTTGTTAACAGAAACATCAAAGCAACTGCTCCCCAGCAAAACCAGAACATAGAGACCCCTCATATCTTTACCAGCAACAGAAAACAGAGGCATGGTGGCTTAAGGAGAACAGCCTGCTCAGGACAGGAGAGCACTTAGCGGAGTCTACCACTCTACCTGAGCCTTGCCTTGCCTGCCACTCCCAACTGCCTGCACCGTTCCTGCTTCCCTCTAGGGAATTCCAGCACTCACCTCCCTCTTCCTTTGACTGTCAGCCAAGTTGCGCTTCCCCCCGCCCTCTTAGAAACGCAGCTGGTCTGGTCATATAATCATACCGGCCCTCTACTGAGAAAACATCCACTGGTTCCCTGGTGCCTGTGCATGCACCTCAGTTTATGTTTTTCATTTGGTCCGATTCACTCTTTCCAGATTTCCTGCCATATGCTTCATCACCCTGCCCCTGTATTCCCTGTCTACAGAAAATCAGACTACGTTTCTGCTAATTTCAGGCCAGTCCCCTGAAATTGTTCTACTTTTCATCAATTCTTGTTAACATTGTGTTTGTATCCTTTTCTTTCCATCACCAATGACAACAGAGAAACAATTCTGATTGAGATTTTAAGGTTTCTTTAGTCCTGGTTTAATGAAAGTTTATATTGTGGGGGCAAATGAGATTTTTAAATAATCATTTATAACAAGGACCACTGATGCATTAATTTCTTTGTGTTTAGGACATCACACTGCACGGTCATTTACACATGTCACTCTGCTCCTTTTATGTCCTGTAGCTGATGTTTTATTATTCTCCATGGTATTTTGTCCCACCCTTTGACTCTGCAAGGAACCAGCCTTTTCCGAATCTGGATTTCCCATCTATTTCCTAGGGAAATACAAGTAGTAGCCAAACCCTGCCCACAACAGGTACTGATCCATTTCCCTTTCCCAAGGGCACCCAAGATCTCAGAAACAGACACTCATTAGTTTCCTGTCAGTCACTGACAACATCACAGTAACTTCGGTGCTGTAACATGGCACTGAGATTTCACTCCAGGGCGCCCTGGTTGTGTCAGAATGCCCTGCCTTGAGCTGCATCCCCACCTGAAGTGCACGGCCCTGTCACAGCTGGTGGCACAGCCAAGCAGGGCAGCATCTGAACCACTTTAAAATACAAGCACCTACACCATCAAATACATACTCTCACTCCCAGAAACTACTTGCAACACACACCAAAGAACAAAATTCAGAAACAGCTGGAGAACAGGAAGGCCACCGTGCTTGGGGAGGTCGTTTTCCAGCTTTTCGGTGGCTTGGTCAGAAAGTGGCCTGCTTGCCAGACCCCGCTCAGGAGCTGGTGGAGCACTTGGGAGTCATCCCAGGCCCCATTCATTTGGAACGTGGCTCTCATACTTGGCAACAGTAGGAAAAACATGAACACCATGACACACCAGCTATATTTGGAAAAATATGAAGTAAAAGCCTTAATATTGCTTTTACAACAAATACTACAGGGCAAGTCACAGTCAAAATTACCCTGAAGCATCTAACACATCACAAAGAGTAGCAGAAATGTATATTGCCTGAATCATAGGTCTTGATTTATAAATCTGCTGGGCTTGAAGTAAGTTATTTGGGCAGCAAGGATGAATAAAGTTCACAAACTAAAAGATACATTTACTATCTTTAGAAATGGTGGGTTGAGGTTTTCAATTTCCCTATAGCAATGCAGAATGATGAAACACATTTTTCCAGACGTGCTTTTTCAATTAATGTTTTAGGCTTTTGACATCCTTTTAAAAACTACATGCAGAAGCAGGGGGCACACAAGGTTTACGGTTGTTCTGTTTTGGAGGAGAGATTGTGAAATTTTCACTTACCTGAGGTAATTCTGATAGCTGATTTCCGTCCAACCAGAGATCTTTTAGATGTAAGAGAGCTCCAATTGATTCTGGCTAAAACAAGCAAAAGTAATATTATGGTAGCAAAAATCCAATTCTCAGTCTTCCATTAAGAAAAAAGCAATCCTAAATCATCATCTTATAGTAACTGGATAACATAATGAATGCTTGTTAATTCTCTAAGATCAAGACCCTCCCCCCTTTCCTAAAAGTCCCCCCAACTTTCCCCAAGAGTGCCTACTTCCCCTTATACCCAAATCTCTAGTCCTTGCCCTCTCCACTCCCAAATCATAATTCTTAACCTCCAGGAACCAAAGCCCAATCTCCAATGTTCCCGAGCTGTATCTACAGAAATACTGTCTTTATAAGAAAACCTGCAGAACTCCCAAAACGAGTTGGGAGGATAACTACGGACAAAGATAAACTCAAACCTCTCTTTCATACAGACTTACCAAATTATATATTTCATTGTTTCCTAAATCAAGTTCTTCTAGTCTCCGTAGCTGAGTAAGAGAGCTATTTAAAAAACAAAACAAATGCTTAGCAAAGACTTAGACATGCTGAGCAATGTAGTATTCCTCACATGGACCAGTTTGCAGGAGGAGGGTCCACCTGGATCTATGGCAATAAATACTGCACGGGAAGCACTATTATGGGAAGGCTGGCACTTCCCAAACTCTCCAAAGGACAGAGAATCTTCTGTCAATACTTAAAAAATACTTAAAAAAATACTTAATGACTCACTCAGGAAGATACGTAAGAAGGTTCTCTCTCAGTTCCAGTGAAGCCAGGTTATAAAGACTAGAAACAAACAGAAGAAAAAAAGTATAAGGGAAATTCCAGAGATTCTTCCTATTCCCCTCTACCATACACACACTCAAAAGTAGCAACTCTTAATGAAAGCTTGTACATCACTTCCAGGGCAAAAATAACTGCCACCACCACCATCACCACCCTCATCAAATCAACATAATGTCTACCTCCCAAATACTAATATTAAGATATTAATAAAAGTATAGTGTGTCATGACTACAAGGCACCCCCCCCAAATACCTCCCACATTTTCTAAGTGAAAATAACTCACCAGCCAGTTAAAGACAACCACTCCCTTCACCCAGACAGAAGCTAATATGAGCTTCTTGACTTGAGAATGTCGAAAATGTGTTGTTATGCAAACAGTTCCGCCTTTCATCTCGGGAGTTCGGAGCACTTGTTCCCAGCATTAGTGACACACTAGCCCTGTTTTAAAGCAGTGGGCGTCTCATCCAGAGAGCTCGAGTGCGCTACTGAAGGCCTGAGATTCCTGAGCAAACAGCAGAACTAAGGAAATAACAAAGCATGTCTGGGTGGCCACACCGACGCACCCTGCAGCGCACCTGAAGTCAGGCCTCCTCATGCAGGAGCCCTGACTGGGTTGCTTTTATCCTCGCTCCATTCTGGGATGGTGCTATGTGCAGCAGGTCCTCCTGCATCTTGGCGCAGCCTGGTCTATTACAGGCACAATGAAATGAGACAGCTGTTCTCCCCAGACACTGACTTTCTGGGTCAAATCCCGATGGGCAGGAGCACCGCTGTGTCACCAGAAGAACCTTGCATGCCCAAGTTATGTCAGCACCACACAAAACGTGGATTCAAAAAGCGGCGACTCCTCCACCACCTCCGCAAGCACCTCAGCTCCACACCAGCCCAAACTCAGGCTGGCTAGTATCACCATAGCAACATCTGGGTCTGAAGGAATTTTATTTCTGAGCTCACAGAAGTAGTCAGATATTATCCCGACACTCTAATCTGCCTTAATCTTCCATTCTCCCTCCTTTCAGCAAGAGCTGGAGTCACGTGTACTAACAAAGCTGGTTTTATAACAGTGGAAAACATGCTCGCAAGTGAACAGTCTATGGACAGGCTTTAAAAGCGGTTTGCCAGAAAACACATTTTAACTACACTATGGAGTATACAAAGTCTGCATCTCCTTGAATTTTGGAAAAGTGAATAGTTTTTACCATTAAGACCAGAGGAAACAAAACTCCTTCAATATGTATTTTAAAATCCATGCGACGAAGAATTACAAATTGAACACCAACACTCTTCCAATCAAATGGAAGGAGTTGGGAGGTCACAGAGGGCAAGATCTGCTCTCTCCTGACTGGCATCTTTGTGGAAGAAACCAGAAGGGAAGTTTGCCCCAGGACCGGCTTCCAAAAGCAACCTGTGAGGAAGGGGAGGCGGAAGGCTTGGAAAATAAATGTTTCAGAACTAAGGGCTTTTACATAGTTTTAAGTGTTTGAGTGACCCCTATGAGGTTTATGGGGAAGTGGTAAGCCCTTGGATATTTTCACATTTGGATTTTTTAAACGGTGCTAAGGGTGTCACTTTTATCTATTCAACTTTCATGACTTTCACACCTATTCTAACAAACTAAAGGCATCTGCTGATAAAAGGAGATTGAAAAATTCTACTTGTTGGGCATCCCACAAGTTTTTGAAAAGTGTCTCATGCAGCCTTCAAGCTCTGTTGTGCCAAATCTCTGAGGCTTCCTGGGTCTGATCATCTGTCTCCCCAACCTGAGACCCAAGGGCACATGCCCTACCCCCGGCCACACCTCCCCACACCTGACCAGCAACACCCAGCACTCAGAAAACCCCTGAGGACACACACAGGAGCAGCTGAGGCCCCTGTGAGGAGGACATAAGCCAGTTTAAAGCTGGCTGCCACCTCAACGCTGCCCCTGCCTGCACTGCCTGGGGCAAGGAGGGCTCTCCACCCCTGGAATTCTCCAATTTTTTTTTGGTACTGGCGATCAAACTTAGGGCCTTGTGTTTGCTAGGCAAGCGCTCTAACCACAGAGCTAAATCCCCAGCCTTCCAAGTTCAACTTGAAAAGCAGCTTTGAGTGTATATGTCTGATCTCAACCACACCAAAGGACACTAGAATTCTTACCAATTTATGTTATTTGAGAAACATGACACACATTTAAAAATTATCTTTAAATTCTGTCTTCAAGGTAAAAGGCACAGCCATTAATTACTGTAAGTAACCTGAGCAAAAATTTTGCTAAAATGCCAACAGATTTGTGGTATAGTTCCCACTCCATCACACTAACACCCCAAAATAATATATTCTTAACAAGTAAAAAGGTGCTGGTTACAAAACTTCTTGTTTATTGTTTTTGGAGAGTTGGGGAAATACATATAGATGAAGGAGTATTAGATTCAACAACAAATGTCATTTATTTTATTTATCTACCTTTTTAGACATTGTCTCTCTACGTTGTCCAGGCTAGCCTTGAACCCTTAGGCCCAAGCAATCCTCCTGCCTCAGCTTCCCAAGCAACTGAGGTTACAGGGCATGTTCCACTACACTCAGTCGATTATTGTAATTGTATTATACATTATTGTAATCTTACAAAACTAGATTAACTTAAGTATTCGAAAGAATAGCCTTACTTAGGCAGTGCATCCCCATTACTGTAAACTACTTAAAGAAATGTAGACATTATAATGTACAGGCAGTACAGACCCCATAAGGTAGGAAGAACTGGGAACAAAGAAACAGCTCTAACGGCAGACTGCCACCTGATATGTGGCACCTCAGAGGATCACCTGGACCTGTCGTCATTCCCAGGTCAAGGCACCACAGACCAATTCTAGAATGAAGCTGTGGCGCTGGCTCTCGCGGCAACCCTGGAGCGACGTGTAGAACCCCAGCCGCCCACACGGACTGACACGATGCAGCATCCATGTAAACGCACAGCAGGAGGGAGAGGGGTTAACACCAAAGTGAAGGACTCTCTCCTGGTCTTCCAGAACACGGTGCCTTCCGTCAAGACTCCACCAAGGCAACCGACTCATTTCAAGCCACACACCTGGGCCCCTCGAAGGACCTAACAAAGAAGGGCACGGAGGAGCACTGGGGCGGGGGATCTGAACCTGACTCTAGGCACTTCAGAGCCCAAGGTCTTCATCACTAGGCCCTTAGACAGCAAGACTCAACTGCATATCCATTTATCTGCTACTCCAGTTAAAATGTAGTATTGCAGAGACAAGAAAACACCAGGCATTTCTAATACTTTCACATAGGTGATAAAGAAATCAGACACTTAAGATGCAATGTGAGCATCACTACTTCTTAACAGCCCTACAACTAGTACTGAGTGGCAGTTTACTGTATGACAGGTATCTTTAGAACTACTCAAGAAGAATTAACTTTATGGATGACAAAACTAAAGCACACAGGGGGACCCTGAACAAGGTCTCACATGGGTGAGTGGAAAAGCCAGAATTCACTGGTGAATCTGTACTCTTAACCTATGTTAAAAGTCTTGCTGCTTCTCATTTTTGAGCTGGTAAATCAACCTTGGGAACTGGTAATACACACATACATACATATATACATGCATCTATACCTACATCTATCTACTGAACATCAGTAAAACTTTCCTTCAACTTTTGTACCCACCAACCTAGCTTCCTATGAAGACTATGCTCACAGGGAATCACCTTTTAAACATTTCTTATGTAATCATCTAGAATTTTTTTATGCAGCCAAGCAGGTATGAACACCTACCTTTTTTCGGGAGAAATGTGGCATCCTAGATAGACAGATAGATTGATCAATCTGCCACCTTGTTCTCAAGTAACAGGTTTTTGTTTCATTTCTTATCTGATACATGCCAGTATTTTTTATAGCTGTATAGTATCTCACTGTCTATACAGACACCTTTATTCTTTCACCAGTCCCCTTCTGAGAGACAATTCACCCCTTAATTTCAATGTCTGACAAATGGAACACTGTGGAATCACCCAACCCTCCTCCCACAGAAGACAGAAAGCACGGCTGGCCACACTCCCCACGGCTCCCACCAGCCCTACTGGGGTGGGAGCCCCTGGGAAGCCGGCCTCTGAGCACCCTCAGCATTATGCAGGGTCTTTACAGCTGAGACAGAAGTCACATCTTCTGCAATCGGAATGTAGGCCAATGGTATTTTTAGGACTCTATTTCAGGGACTGGATGAATGGTTACTTTAAGGAATTTATATCAGTTCTCTACTATTTTCAAATCTCTTCTAAATCCACTTAGATCTCCCCCCTCCCCATTTTGGTGACTAAAATCATTAGGAAAACGAAGAATAAACTAAATTAAAAGATAGATCAAGCAAACAGCAGTACACAACAAAACCACTAAAATATAAAATCTACAAACATTTGTGGCAACAGTAGCTGGTCAGGGAAAAGTACATTGATGGGGAAATGGAGAGCTGCTTAGACATTCATGACATTTCTCTCAACAGCAAATTAGCATGTAAGAAATCTCCGCCTACAGATTTTCTTATGGTAGCTTTGCTCTGGAAAATATTTTTTTATCTTGTATTTTTGTTTCTGAAACAACAAACATTTTACAGTAATTCCCAGGTCTCAAAAAAAAGAGCATAAGATATGGTAATAGTTTCAAAAAGATTTCCTCCTCAGCATTCTAACACAACAATGGCCACTGCCTGGCAGTAGGCCTGGGGCTCCCCTGGTTCAAGCCCACACAAATTAAGGTCACTGTTCCCAAGGGCAAGAGACACAGATTCAAACCCACAGTTCCAGTTCAGTCTGCCAGAGAGCCCGAGGCTGCCTTGCTTCCTCTACTGTGCTCAGCACCAGGTCAGAATTGAATGCTTATGGATTTGTAGCCACACAGTAAGAGCCAGCTGTGCTGGGTGGGGTACCCGTTCATCACCTGTCTTCTTTCTCCCTAAGAATGCTACTTGTTGAGGAGAACATTTAATTAAACAGCAGTAGAGCTATGTAGCCTTCTTCTTCATGGTGCTGATTATTTTAACAGCAGAGCACGTGGATGCTCCTGAGGGCCCCGCCCCAGGTAAGGACAGAGCAGAACCTCCCTCCCAGCCTCCAGGTCCTCAGAAGGCTCCGGCAGTTCCCATGGGGTCTCACGTCCTCCATCGTTCACTCCCACCCTGCATCACCTGTGCACTCTGAGGACAGGTGCGTGCCCTGCCTAACCATCAGGCCCACCTGACTACACAAAATGACCCAGCACACAACTCAAAGTTACACTACAGAGTATGTGCAGAAAGAATAACTAGGTCAGTTCCCCAACACAGCGTCAGCCCATAGCAGTACCTGGCTTCAAGTCTGACTAAGGTCCATTCTATTAACCCAGTAACAAACATTACAGCCAATTCCAGAAATTTTTGTCACCCCCCAAAAGAATGTTCATACTCCTTAGAGGTCATTCCTCATCCTCTCCCTGCTCTACCCATCAGACTCTAAAAATCCCTACTCTATTTTTTGTCTCACAGACTGGACTATACTAGACATTTTGTATAAATGTATCACATGACATGTGATGCTTAGTGTCTGGCTTCTTTTACTTAACGTGTTTTCAAGGGTCAGCCATGCTTTAGCATATCAGAGTATTTCATCCTTTTTATGGCCAAATAACATTCCATAGAGTGGATCTGAAACTACTTTATCTATTCACTGATAAACTTTGAATTTTTCCTACCTTTTAGCTATGAATAATGCTGCTGTGAACATTCATAAACAAGCTTTTGTATGGACCTGTGTTTCCACTTCTTTGGGGTACACATAACTAGGAATGGAACTGCTGGATCATGTGGGAGCTAAATTCAGCTCTTGGAGGGAAGACCTGCCCACACTGCAACAGGCTGTACCCTTTTACACTCCCCTCAACAACATACGAGGGCTCCGGTTTCTCCAAGTCACTTGCCTTTTTTGATCACAATCATCCTAGTGTGTAAGAATAGCACCCACTATGGTTTCGATTTGCATTTCCTTGCTGACTAATCACAAGGAGCATCTTCTGATGTGCTGACTGGCCACGTGCACATCTTCTGCAGAAGGCTGGCTGCTGCTTTAGGGAACATACAAGTCCCTCGCCCATTCTCGGTTGGACTGTCTTTTTACTGTTGAGTTGTAAGCGTTCTTTATATATTCTGGATATGAGGCCTTTCATAGGATAGGTGATTTTTAATGTTTTCTCCCCTTCTGTGGGTTGTTGTTCTACTCTCGATAGTTATAGATGCACTAAAGCTTTTCATTTTGATGGAGGCAAATGTATCCATTTTGTTCTTTTGTTGCACAAACTACTGGTGTCGCTGCTAAGAAATTCTTGCTGGACTCAATGTTACGAAGACTTGTTCCTAGGTTTTCTCAGAAAACGTTTATAATTTTAGCTCTTACATTTAGACCTTTTGCCCACTTTGAGGTAACCTGTGTGTGTGGTCTGAGCTACGGGTACAACTTCATTCGTGCCTGCCTGTGGCATTCAGTTATCCCAACAGAACTGCAGGAGATGCTGCTCTCTGCCCATCGAATGGTTCAGCACCTTTGTCAAAATCAATTACCCATAAATGTAAGAGCTCTTTCTGGATGACCCATTCTTTTCCGCTCATCTGTCCTGTCCTACATTCATGCCACTAGCACACAGTCTGGATCACTGTAGCTCTGCAAAGTCCTGGAAGTGGGAAGCAGGCATGGTTTGCTCTTCTTCAAGGCTGTTACTCTGGGTCTCCTGCCTTCCCACATGAAGGTTAGATCATCAATTCGCAGAAAAGGTCAGGCGGGGTTTAATGGGGATTGGGCTGAGCCTGTATATCAGTTTAGGAAGTACTACAATCTTAAGAATAGTAAGCTTCCCAGTCCAAAAACACATGATAGCTTTCCATTAATTTAGATCTTCTTCACTTGTTTTCAATAATGTTTCATAGTTTGTAGTTTTTTTGTGCCTTACATTTCTGTTAAATTTATTCCTAAGTCTCTTATTCTTTCTGGTGTTTATAAGTGGGATCACTTAATCCTGGAGCACAGGAATAAAAATGATTTTATATGTTGACCTTGGATCCTATAACCTTGGTCACTTCATTTATTAGTTCTAATAGTTTTCCATACATTCATGTGAATTTCATACAAACCACGTCATTGTAGGGTAACTCATTTTTGAAAAGTATAATATACTCTACAGTATTATGAAGAACTAGAATAGAAAGCAATAAAAATGACCTCAAGAAAACTGTTTTCATTATTCAAATGCTCTTTTGGAAGACAAATTCATTCACACATTATACCAGCATTCAATTGCTCTTTAAAACAAAATATCCTGGGGCTGGGGATGTTTAGCTCAGTGGTAGAGTGCTTGCCTGAGTTCTATCCCCAGAACCAAAAAAAAAAAAAAAAAAAAAAAAAAAAAAAAAAAAAAATTCTGGCTTTACTAGTGGATTCTACTACGTGTTTTTTAGCAATAGTAAGGTAAGAAGCCACTGGTTGTTGGGCACTGTTTTCAAGGGCATATTCAAAAATTCAAAATTTTTATCCAGATAGTTTTCCTGAAGCCTGTGCAAGTCTAGGAACTGTCTAAAGGCCCACTGCAGGCCTCCTCATCTCCGCCACTGCTGCCCTTCCATGCCAACTGGCACCTTTGGTGAAATGTAAAGTCTTCTACTTAATTTTATCCCGAGTTTTTCTAAGAAGTATTTAAAAGGGTCTTTTAAAATTGCAAACATACAAAAAGGTTCATGAGACAGAAAGGGCCATGAAAAGGAAGAAGAAACCAACGTGCTTGTGGCAAGAAGCATGCAATAAAGTACAGCATCCCAGAGGAAGAGACGAGTCTGCCCCCGTCGGCACATACTTGGCAGATAGCTTGTCCCCATTTGTCACAAGAAGTGTTGCCGTCAGGATGGCCAGAGCCAGCCCCACCTGCCTCAGAGAGCACCTGCTCGGCAGTGCCCACAACACTCTCCCCGATCTCCTCTCTTCAACACACAGGAGCTAACGCAGCTGCTTGCACTGCTCGCTGGATTTAGCAGCACACTTTCTGGCAGCAAACGCAGAAAAGTAAATGTGTTAAGTGTCAGGCATTTATGACAAAGAAAGAAGTTTCTCATCTTTTGGCATGATATTCTTTACTAAAAATAACTTCATTTCTCCCTAACAGCTCTTTATATCAGAAAAACTAAGTCGCATTAATACTGAACATTGGAAGTTTTACAATAACAGAAGCTATATTTTCACAGTTGTTTCTTTATGACAACTTTTTATAAAAACTGAGTACACCTCATCTGATAACCATGGTGTCACGCTGCAAGCAGGCAGAACTGTGTTCCTTGTCACAATGACTTGTTTAGCATAAAAGAACAAAGCCAGGGTACGGACAGATGTAAGGAATGGAAACCAATCCAGCCCCCTGCGTATCAGAGGACAAGGTGATCCAGGTCTGCAAACTAATTATATACATAACTACAGTGAACAACCAGACTTCTGTGTATAGACAAAGGATTAAAGTGCTCTCTGAATAGCAAGGAAAAGAGAACCTGCAAGTTTGGGATCTATTTCACCTTTTCCAATCAGTGGAGAGGAGTGACAAAAGAGAATTTCAATCATTAAATGAGGAAAATGCTCAACAAATCTGCAAAGAGAGGAGGAAGGTAAGTTTTATTTTTAAATTTACTTTCCTGAGAGGCTTTAAATATAGCTTTTGTTTGCTTTTTCTAGAATATTGTTTACAACTATATATGTGTATGTGTGTGTGTGATTAGAATTAGAAGATTAGAATTAATCTTCTAATTTTATAGATCAAAACAAAAATAGTTAAAAATAGTTAAGGCACAAGAATCTTTTAGTTCTTCTTAGAGCAACGGGACTAAAATTGCTTTAAAGGTCTTTTGTTTTCATTTGGCAAAAAACAACTGGTCATAAATAGTTTATTTTGGTTCAACAGGTTTAAAAGATGAAAAAATACTTCACGAGAAGAACTGCATCATCAGCTGCATTTATTAATCAACATATTAATTTTAAAAATTTCTCCTAATGATGGAAAGGTCTTGCCACTGAATGATAAACTGCCATCTTGCCTGATGCTGGATAATCATCAAAAGGTATATCACTTTTGCGTTCTTAACAAAAGGATTTTAAAAATCTACTGAGTTAGCTCCTCACTCATGTTAGGCACAAGCCGTATTTTGAAAGACAGAGTAACATGCAGGTGCACTGGAAGCGATCTGCTGTTACAGAAAAGGGTCAGCAAATTTGGGACACTTTCAGTAAAAGAAAAATGTGTGATTTCTGCATGTAGTAGCTGGTATACCTCCCTGACCACTTCCCATCTAATGACAGTATACTGTGAAGATTCTATCATCTGTCCCTGAGGTCCAACCTACCATTTTCCAACTTTAAAATGGTGTGAAAGTGACATGGTTTCAGTAGAAGCTGCACTCTGAATTTTGGATTTGGTCGTTTTCTGGGCTGGTGACCTTTGAGGCCACACTCTTGTGATGCTGAGCAGTAAGCAGCAGTGAGCTGCACGGCCAGTCAGCCATGTGACCACGAGGGACACAACAGCTGCTCTGCAGTGCACTGTGCTGCTAAGCATGATGCTCACTGAGTTAGGTGTAGTAAATGCATTTTTGATGGATGATGTTTTCAACTTCCAGTGCGTTTGTGGGGATATAATCCCATCATTAAGAAGGAGCTGCATTTCAGACTCACTTTTCAAACAAGACTGGCGGTCGGTCACCTGTGGTGTGACCACATTGTGCATCACTCAGCAATGCTTGCAAAGCTATCAACCAGCAGGGTGCCAGAGCCTTCTGCCTGTGGGATGCTCACCCGCCTCCACAGAGGTCTCCTTCAGACACAGTCAGGGTCACAGAGACAGGGTCCAAGTGAAGGCAAGACATACTCAGGGGGCATAATTCCTTTCTGAATGTTTTGGATGAAAAAAATCAAATAACCATTTCTGCTCATAACAACAGCTGACACTGTGCACTCTCTCAGCACTGAAGATAGCAGCAGCTTACAGCCTTCCTGCCGAGATGCAAGGGGTGGGGGCGCCATAGAATGTTTTAGCTGGTGGACACCATGCAAATCACCGGCCCAGGCAGTTCAGTGTCAACAGGAGACAGCACTGCATCCCTCGTGGGGACAAGCACATCTTACCCTGTGAAGTTCAGTTTTCAGTGACTGATGTGATAAAGAGCAAGTACTGGGTAAAAACCAGTGTGAGAGAGAAAGTGAGCTGGGGAAGCTGAGCAGCGCCCACCAAGTACCCACATCCCATAGCAAATAACTGGAGATACTTCAGGATGAAATAAAAAGATTCATTCTTTCAATTTATGTACTATTTTTTAAAACAGCTACTAGGTTGTTAGGATATGAATGTAAGTTGTTTGGCCCTGACCACCTACTAACTGGAATGGTCTGGTACTTCTAGAAGCTTTAGGAAGAAGTTACTGAGTCCTCAAGACCCTGGAATGGGACCAACTGACATACAGTCAGGCTGAGCAGAGAGAGGAAACAGGACTAGGGCCAGGACAGCTGTATTCCAGGCCCACAGCTGCTGTCCTCAGCACCTAAACTCTTCGGATGACCCCTTTGTGGGCAGATGAGACCCAGGTGGGGACAAACACCCGAGGAGCCCCGAGGAGCCCCAAGGAGGCATGATGAGTCTGCTTGTCCTTCACACAGCGCTGGCCTGCTCCTCCCCAGATGTGCTCCTGCCCTTCAAGAGGAGACCCGCAGCTCTCCCCATTAACGCCAAGTACTACATGAGGAGCCCAGGGGAGCAGCAGGGCCCTGTCCTCACTGACACACCAAAGATCACCGTGAATGCTGCGCATTCACTGGCCATGTAAGCGAAGTGAATTTACGCGAACACTCTCCTTCAGGTCCCACAAAGACAATAAGCACCCAGCATTCGATGGCCCTTTCATGCCCTTTTCAATTGGGGGGGGGGATACTTAAAAGGTGTCCCTTCTTTACAAAACCAGTTCACCCCTGAGAAATTATACTGGTTACTGAATATGGCAAATGCTCTAAAGCGGGCAGTGGGGATCCTCCAAGAAACTGAAACGCGTCTTCCCTGGGCACACTCCCCGGTGCTGCCCACTGAGGGTCCGCTTGGAACGCAGCGTTATTTGTGCGCACATGAGCCTCCTCGGCGGTTCCCTCCTTCCACCCCACCAGGGGCCCCTCCAGCATGGACCTGACCCCACAGGTGCCCGATCTTCTCCAAGGAACAGTTTCTTCTTTGATTTTTTTCTTTCCACAAAGTCTTTTTGTACTAAGAGAACAGGCGATTATTCAACCACACTGCCATGCAGAAATCTTAAATCCAACAGAAAGAAATCATAGTTTCTCACTATTGTAGGAAAAGTATTAACAACTAAGAATAGGAAACTCTCTACTTGTCATTTAATTTCACAAAATGAGAGAATCCTAGTAAGAATTAGTTTTAAATTCAAGTAGCATTTTATTCGGGAAACAATCATTAACATGCTATAGTAGCAACACAAGCAGATTAAACCTAAAATGAAACACTACCCATTACTGATAGAAAGCGCAGATATTCGAGAAATCCTGAACACTGAGAAAAACAGGAGCAGATATTAAAAGACAAGGTCAGGAATACTGCAGCTTATTCTAAGATGATCATTAAACTTTCTCCATTAGAACAGTGCAGTAGAGGTTGAGGGAGTGCTCTGGTTTATGAAAAACATATTTCCTCTTAAAGTATTCAAACTTTTTAAGCAGAAATGAAGCAGGAAAAGAGGTTAGGAGTCGGGGCTTCCGGGACATGCAGTGGGCAGCTGTAAGCTGACAGCAAGTGGGTGGGTGGTCGGTGCCAAGGGACCCACCTTCGGAGACCCTGAGGAACAGTTTAAATGACTACTGTATAAAAAAATAAATAAATAAAAATAAATAAATAAATGACTACTGTATTTAAGGATCCTTAAATTACAAATACTGTACCTCAAACATGATGTAGCAAACATTGAGTGTAACAAGTAGCAGTATACTGTATAACTACTAAAATTTCAGGGGAACTGGATACAAAAATGTAGGAGGCCAGCTAGTATCTCTCCCAAAGTTAACAGTGACTAAAGGGTAAGTGGTTTTCCCATTAAAAGTGAGAGTTGTAAAAGGGAAAGAGGGTGGAGCCAATGATGTAAATGTCCTTTCACTCAGATACACACTAACTTCACATGCAAACTTACTTGCCAATATTTTCAGGCAGAGACTGCAGTGAGATGTCATTTACAGAAAGACAGGTTAAATTCTGTAATTCAGGAAAGCTTTCTGGCAACCTGGAACAACAAAAAAAAAAAAGTCTTTAGTTTAAAACACTCAGCATAAATAGAAATGATTTTGTATGCTAAATAGTCTCCGAAAATCACATTATAAATCACATTGTAAATGTTTGCCTTGTCTTCCTACAATGTAGACACTTGTAAGGAAAAAATAAAGACTGCCTACCTAATGGAAGTACAGGGACATAATAAAAATCTGTTGATAGGGTGATGCAAAAATAATTATAAAGAGAACAGATATGCAAGTTCTAAAACTAAAGGAGCAAAATTGATGTGCGACTACTAAGTGCTCTTTTCAAGAAAATAAGAAATTGCTGCTACAGCTTAGAAGTCCAAAAAATGAAAATATTTTACTATTTATCAGAAAATAAAGAGAAAATCTCACCAGCCTGTGAGATTATAATAAAACACAGGGCAGCTGCTTGATGATTTTCCTTCCCACAGCTTATAATACCCAGCACGAAGGATTACTTAGAACTGATCAGCTGACAGCGAACTGCTACCTTAACTTTTTTCTTTTAATTCAAGCTGTCAATCACTTGAGATAATTATATGTCTCACTATGTGCTACACAAAAGCAATTTTTATATGTTCCATAGGCCCTACAGAATAGTAAGGCTTCAAAATACATTTAAAAAACTGACAAAGAAATCTGAGTTTCAATATTCCTAAAGCTGCAGTATTTAGGGAGGAAAAAGTGACTAAAGGCGAAAACATCTTTCTGCATCTATGGGATTCAATACAGATGCACCAATCTGCTAGTGAGGGCAACGGAATCACAAAGCTGCCACTTTTTCCAGCAGAGAAGACTCTAGTGATAGCCTCCAGGTTAGTCTTTCTTTCATTTTTCCTTTTCTGGGTTCCTTTTTGAAAAAAATTCTTCCGCTACAGTTTGACATTTAATATAGGTTAATGCCAGACTTTAAAACCAAATCCAGGCCCTGAAAATCAAGGTACTAACTGGAAAGTTTATCATGTTCTTAGGGATAGCTAACTGAGTAACAAGGGTAAGATTTGTCACTTAAAATTCAAAAGAATTAAAAAGAATCAAGATATCTGGTCTACTTGAGTTTTCACAGAAATTATAAATCATTTTATAATTTTAAAACTAGCTGAAATACTCCTAGCCATAAGGAAAATGTGTTTCATGGCTTTCAAGGCTGGCTTGCTTTTTTGCCAGCTGTTAACATTGAAAGCCAGACTGGTACAATGTGAGGGAGGAAGCGGAGACTTACAGTTAGGAGAAATGAACTGAAGTCCAACTTCCCACTCACAAGCCGCATGACCTTCAAAGGTCAGCTCATCTGCAGGCGCCTCAGTTTCTTCAGCCACAAAGTCAGGGGGCCAAGTTAAGCAACTTTGAAGATCCTTCGACTCACACGTGCTGTCCCAAATCTTAAAAGCAGCACACCTGCTGTACTGAAATGGCTGTACTATAGAAACCTGCCACCTACGCGCTAGGATGAAAAACCAGTAAAGCCTCATATAATCAGGGTGTGTTCTATTTGAGAGTCTTGAAATAATGATGAAGTCAAGTGTCAGCAGGCATTAGAAAAGGAAAGCTAAAGAAGCCGAAAAGGAGATTAAGCAACTGAGAATTTAAAAACTCAACAGCAGTACTTCCCACCTGGCCTAGCCCCACACATGCCTTAAGCTCAGTTCAACTCAACATCTGAATACTTACTCCGCTCCAGGAAGAGCACAGAATAGTAACAGAGGAATACAATTGACTTCCTCAGTGCATCAGGGGAGTCCCGGTAAAAGGCACGGCCTAAATGTAGACCTCAAGTGTCACAAAAAAAACTACACAGAGGATGCCACGGAAGGCCAGAGGAGGGAGGAAGCGGAGAGGGGAGGACTGGGAATGGCTTCTGGAGACGTGTAAAGATCAAACTGCATCTTAATGGAGGGTGAAAGGGCTGTAGCAGCCAAGGAGAGAGGGGCGTGAGATGAGTTGAGAAGCAGCACTTCACTGCCGCAGGGAGGATGCCTGGCACAGGCCACTAACAGCAGCAGGGGTGGAGAGGCAGAGGCAGGGTTAGCTCAGGCGACTGAGGAGGCTTGGACAGCACATTGTGGGGCCTGACTTTACCTTTCAGGGATAGGGAGCCACAGAAAGTTTTCAAGAGAGGAAGTTGTATGAAGATAACTAGGAAAGACGATATGACTTAAGACAGGTGTGGCTTAGAAAGCAGGTAGATTACAGATTGCTAGATTACTATTTTTAAATCATAAATCATAAAGGTAACTTAGTGAAATTCAAAAGAGGAAAACCACACATTAAAAAAAATGTGTATATATATATATATTTACCTCTTGAAAATGAGGAGGTATGGAAAAAGTAAAATAAAGCATTTACCCAGAGCTCCAGACCCAGGAAGTCCTAGGCAATTTTGAAATGGGTAAAATGAAACCCAAATTCTAGCTCTAGAAATGAGCCCTCCAGGCCAGGGAGCCCTCAAGCACACACTCCCGAAGGCCACCTCTGCACTGCCGTGGGGGCATTGAGTCAGGTGTCCCAGCAACACAGCCCTGGAGGCCAGGTCAGCAGGCTCGGGCCTCAGCCGGGAGCTACAAGCAGAAGGTGTGGCATGCTGTTCGGTCATGCCGGGCACATGCTGTGAGACACAGGAAAGGCGGGGCTGGAATGCCTACAAAAGCAGTGACAGGTGGCTGTATCAGAGGGATACACTCAAAGAAATCCTCACAGATACTGCTAAAGTAAGGAAAAGATGGTGTGGACAGGGCTTTATTTTGTCTTTTTAAAGAACAGTTACAATTAAGTTGAAATTATAAATATGTAAGTCTACTAAGCCTTCTTGGATAACTGCCGTTGAAGCTCTCTGTGAGCCTGGCGCTCAGTCTGACCCCACACGAAGGGAGGGACAAACGGGATTTATACACCACAACATTCTTCAAATCACTTCCAAAAGCACTCCTTACTCCTCAGTGCCGCCCGCCTCCATTTCAACATCCCTCAATCCTTCCATCGATAGCATCGTGCTCTCATTGTGCATTTATTCATAAATAAACACCTGGGGAATCAACCGTCCTTGATAAAGACAGTGATCTGTCTAGGGGCTTCCAAGAAAGCTAACTCAGGTGAATCTCAAAAAAGACACGCCTAGTACTGAGAAGAGAGAAGAGAGAGTTACCTCGTCAGCGGGTTTCCGCTGAAGTCGGCGATCTGCAGTGCTTTACAGAACGAGATGCTTTCAGGAATCTCAGGAATATCTGTAGGAGGAAAGAGAATGTACCAGCACTGTGGAACCTTGATCATTTTCAAGACAGACCACAGTCCCAGCAGACTATCCAGAAATCACAACCTCCACTCAGAGGAGGCACAGATTTACAAGGTGTTCTGCACTAACAGAAGATACATTCTTAACAGAAGCATGTTACAGGAAAATATTAAGAGAACAATCACCACCAGGCCACCCTCAGCAAGTCCACCGCCTTATCAGTCACTGACAGAATTCAACAGCCCCGTGCAATACAGGCAAAACTCACTGACAGAATTCAGTTCTACTTCTGTTTCTGTTATGTTTCATGTGGTTGTACCAGTACAAGTTCTTCTAAAGTAGTGCATTTTTAAATTATGGATTTTCTCCTGAATACAAGCATAAGAATTTGGAGAATATAAAGAAGAAAATAAAAAATACCAACACACTTACCACCCAGAGATAATGTCTTATTCTGAAGTGTTTTCTTAGCTGTTATTCATACACACACACACACACACACATAGAGAACACATATGCATGCACAATATGCACATAGTTTTGTGAAATACAATTTAGGCTCATGATACTTTTTCAATTTACATTATTGTATCAACTTTTTTCCTCATCATTTTTCCACATTTTGCCATTCTTAATAGTAGAAAAACATACTACATACCTTTTCAGACTTGTTTGGTCAATCCCCTATCATTGGACACTTAGGTTGTTTCTAAATTCCTGATGTTATAATTATATTTATGCCCATTTCAGATTATTTCCTTAGGCCAAGTTCCCAGAAGTAGAATTATGGTGTCAAAGGCATTAACATCCCCACAGAACTCGATAAATACTGTTAAATTGTTCTAGAGCAATCAGATTTAACAATTTATATAATTTCATCAGTCTGTACAAGTAATAGTTAATATTAAAAAGTTATCTGCTAAATTTCTTTATAACTAATATTAAAAAAGAATAATTATGAACCGATTTACTCAATAACTAGAGTTAACCTCTTTGAGCTTGGAGCTGTGCTGTTCTCCGCTGTGTGCCCACATTGCCCAGTGTGGGATCACGGCAGGCATTCGACAGTACTTCTGTCTAACCAGGGTCTGGAACAGACAGCAGGTTCCCAGCCAACAGCCCCATGCAATACAGGCAAAACTCAGCTACTTGGATCTCTTCCTCCAGAAAGGAATTTTGCATTCTCTGTCTCACTCACCTTCCTCACAGGTCCATGGATAAGTAAAATAAGATAAGGTACCTGATAACTTGGTGAAGTCGGAAGATGCAAAGGACTAAAATAGATGAGGAATGGCCCAGGTGGGTTTTAAGTGTGAGTCACTCTATATCAGCTGGTGGGGCCCTCCTCTCACCCTGGACATGTACTCAGGTGGGGGTGGGGGGAGATCAAGAAGTCTGCCTGCACAGAAAGAGGTATTTAGTCATCAGTATTTGATCTTTGAGAAAAAAAGGTGCAACCACATGAGCAGTGACGAATTTGAAGACAGTAATTTAATGCCGCATCACCAGTGTTAAGTCAAATCACAAACAAAAAATAATGCACCATAAACAAATGGTACTGTCACAAATAAAGCTACGCCAGGAACTGCCCCTAAAAGAGGTCCTGGGCAGAGGTAACCCTGCCAGGTACCAGCAATTTGTAAGTCAGCACACTGATATCAGAGACTGCCAACCTCCACATCAATATTCTCTAGTCAAGGCCAATTCAAGGGAACAATTTCCCTCTCAGAGTTTAATCACACCTGTGCTATTGGTCTGTAAAGGGGAAATGTGCAAGATGTGACCTTCAGGTAAGCCCACTTGGCTTTGCCTAGTACTATTAATACTTTTATTGAGCACTTTCTATATCTAACAATAGCAAAACACTATGGATGATGCAAAGCAAGACATAAGATTGCAGAGCTTAATCTTCTACCATGCAGCACTGTTTCCACCTATGGGAGAAATGAAGACCATGGACTCACCTTCTGGCTTGCATGCTGAATGCTCAAACTTGGTCAATGTGACTCACCCTGGCCGATGCTGGGCGGGCTGCCCCCACGCTACCAAGAGTGAACAGTTATCTCCTTTCTGCCACACAGACACTTCATGCTGCTTTTTAGCACCAGACCTCTATCTCTGCCCAACAACCTACTGCTGGTCAGAAAAGCACGCACAGCCCCCTGAGAGCTGTGTCGCTGCTGCCTCAGACACAAGCGGTAAGTCCCAGGTACTCGGAGAATAACGGGACAGATCGGGTCAGGTAGTGACAGCTGTGACTCTGAAAGGACACTCTCCTCCAAGCCCACCTCACTACATGACTCCAAATAAGAACAGATGCCACTTTTAAGGCCTCCTAAGTACCAGGTACCCCGCCTGCCTTTTGGATGCATCACCTCTAGTCATTGCAACAAACACTGAGACACAGCAGTCTTGTTGGGACTGATTCAGAAGCAGGCTCAGAAACATTAAATAAACTGTCCAAGAACACCGTGCTGCCAAGCAGAAGAGCAGGGCGTTGGAATCCCACTCCCTCCCCAAGGAAAACTGTAAAGTAGTAACTGAGGACCCAGGAGTCAGATCTGACAGGCTGCAAATATGCTGCCGGGATTCGAGAGACCAGAGGATTTTATGCAGAGAGACGGCAGAGCAAGTGAGGCGAGCGGGGTGCTGTCTGGCTGCCCTCCTTTAGGGAGATGAGGGTGGACATCCAGGCTGAGAAGAGGAAGTAAGAGCACAGGGTCCTACTGTCACAAAGTGGACGAGGCACAAGCCTCTCCGCAGCTCCCGCAGCAGGAGGAGAAGAGATCTGCAGGAGCAGCCACTGAAGTCCAGAGAGCAAAGTCACCCCAAGTGTGACGTGACAGGTAGGAAGGAGCGGACGGGGTGTTGGAGATTCACTGTCATCTCGGAGAGGACAGGAACAGAGTTAGCAGATAAGGAAGAGGGATATGGAGAGAGTATAAAGCGAGTGCTGCCAGAGTCTAATCTGAGACGCAGCATTCATTGTGGGGAAAAATGGGGACAGCGTGACAAGGTCTTTTAATCGGGAAGCCAAATTTATTTGTATCCATTTAAAAGGACTGTTCAGTCTGGGATTAGATCCTGTCTAGAAGATTGGAATCTGTCCTTTACTAATTATGGTGATAGTTTTTCTTATCCAAATACGAAGTTTGTAGTCTTGTGTCTGATTCCATTTAAACAATTATACTGCTCAGGGTGACCTGCACCAATGTCATTCAAAGAGGCTGTAGCCAGATTTGTGATCAATTCTGTGTGAATTCCAGATAATGGTCTTCACTTCAGCTTAGGCTGAAAGCATAAACTCTAGAGGTAACTGCCTAGTTAAGATTGAGAGTAACTTAATAGTTGCCTTGGACGGCGCGGACCTAGGATCACCCTGGGGCCATACGTGTAGAGGGACATCACACTGCAGATGGCATCAGAGGTAAGAACACTGCCCCAGTAGAGAAGCTCTTAACCTGAAATGCTTGGGACCAGAAGCCCACGATTCGGGAATTCTTCAGACTGTGGAATACGTGCACACGTGACGAGCGAGCTTGGGGAGCCAGGTCTAAACACGAAATTCATTTATGAATGAGATGTACTTTGCACACACACCTTGAGGTGGTTTCTTATGGTATTTTCAGTGTGCCTGTGTTTGACTGAGATCCATCGCATGAGGTGAGGTGTGGAATTCTCCACTTGTGGGATCATGTTTGGTGTTCAAAGAGTTTCAGGTTTTGGAGCATTTTGAATCTCAGACTTTCTGATTAGGAATGTGCAACCTGTCTGCAGGAACTATGTCACTGTCATTACCAAAAGAGGTGGGGCAGCCAGCTGGAGCTCCACAGGCCTCAGCAAGCAGAGCTCTGGGCGTACCTTTGGACATGCACATGACCAGCTCCCTGAGGCCAGACTCACCAGTGCACAGTGCGCTCCTACCCCATTTCCTCAAGATCCCAAGAGTTCTGCTAAGTCCTTCAGCTTCTTAGCAAAGCCCAACAAATCCTTCTTTTTCTTACTGGTATATGTTTATGATACGTAAAATTTATGTCTACTTCGATGAATTGATACATATATAAATCATAAAACTCTTACACCAGTTCGCAGTTCTCAGAAGCACATAAACCTTGAGAATCCCCAAACTCCAACTCCCACACCTGCTGCAGCTCGCTCCAAGCCTTTATGCACTGGACTGTGGGCTGGTGTGGGACAAAGACGAGTGGAAGGGGATCTGTTTCCGTTCTATGGACTTCCATCTCACCCCTGCTTCCTGCTGCTCCTGCTCCCCATCAAACAGGCACACGCAGGACAGATTCAGGAGAACTTGCCTCTGCTCACCCCACAGCAAGTCCTATCTGCTGTGCACTTCCTGACAGGTGCCTCCTGTACAGAGGTGCCCGCAGATGCACACACCGCCCAGCGCGTCACCCTGACAAGACAGAAAGCTGTTAGTCATCTCCGTCTGCTGTCTGCCACGGCGGGGTGACCGGATCTAATTGTGCTTCCTCCTACCTCTGCGGCCTGCAGGGAGACAGACCTCAGACGCATGGACTTTTTGCTTGGGTGTGCAGGTGATGGCACTACATAAATCATGTTTATGCCTTCATGTTCCACAGAAATAAAAGATAATTTATACTCAAACACTTTACACAGCTCTTGTGAATCTCCAAGTCTGAGAACCCAGGTCAAGAGTGTATCTTTAAATAAGCCTGGAGGAAAGAGAAGGGGGTTAGAGCTTGAGGAAAGTACCAAGGTCAAGGGAAAGTTCATCTCGGTATGTCTGGGTTTGCTCTGTTTCAGATGTGAAAAAACCTGAGCAATCAACAGAGCAGTAGACAGAAGTCCTCCCCACAAAGGCAGGAGGGCGGGCAACTACCCAGCATGAGAGAGGACTGAAACAGGAAACTGTCATTGCCATCTACAAGGAAGAGACAGGACTGGAGCCCGGGCAGAAAGCCTGGCACAGAACCAGGAAGCCCCATAAGTCAAGCATAGGCTCACAGGATGATGGACACCAACCTACAAAAGAGGAAAGTGACAAAATCTCAAGATTTTCAAATGGAAACGGGTTGCCACAATATGAAACACTTCTGGGCAAAAACGAACACTGCATCTATTGGGCAATGTTGTGTGGGAAGAGCAGGGGAGGGGGAGAGGGAGTCTGCGCTGGCACAGAACACAGGATCCTATTATGTATAAAAACCATGAATCAAGACCTGGCCAAAGATAGAACTCAAAAGCAACAAGGAATAAAACAGCTAGCAGTGAACAGAACAAGCATGTAAAACAGAGATGCTGACAGGCTGTAGTAAAATACTGAGTGTTGTGACTCAGTACATTTAGTACATCACATTGCTTCATTTAGAATTATTTACTACTAGGATAAAACAAGACCCTTGTGTGCCAAACAGGCTGGCTGATTAAGACAGATTGAATGTTCTGCTACAGGCTGCCTGACTCAATCCTGCTTAAAAATATCTGGAATTGTCAAACAAGACTAAATATGAACACATGATCCAAGCCTGCTTTTGCTGCCACAGCTGTTGTTCTGGGTATGCAAAAAAAAATGCTAAAAGGAGAATTTTTTCCAAATACATCAGTTTATCATATTATCCCAAGTATCACAGACTCGCCCAGGGCAGCCAGCCATACAGACGCCGTAATCCCAGGCAGCCTTCCCAGCCCACATGAACGCTGACCGGCCTGGGCCTCTGCACGGTGCCAGGGGGACAGGACAGGGAAGGACTGATGTAAAACCATACCTTGGGCAAGTCTTGGGACTTGTGCAGGCAAAAAATTTCCCAGCCAAAATAGTTTTCACCTAACTCCAGCCACAATTACCAAAATAACCTCTGTATCTTAGATTTTCCTTCCCCACTGAGTTGGTGTAAACACAAATGTGTCCTGCAGTACAAGATGCTGATTCAAAGAAAAGAAAAGTAAAAAAGAATTCCAAAACATCAAATATTAGGTTTCATGTGGAATAAAGTGAAGGAAAAAAAAAATGTGGGCAGTGCAACTTTTTTTATTTACCCCCCTTCTAAAACCAAACACACACACACATGCACACATATATATTTATTTATATTTTCATCTGATTAAAAATAGCTACTTATACTTCAAGAAAACAGTAACCAAATGTCAAAAAGATACATTCATCAGATACTTGACTTTTTACCCTAACTTACAGCCTATTGCGTTTACCCCCATATAATATGGACAAAACTACAATTACTGGGATTTATATACCAACGTTCTCTAGAGAAATGAAGTCTTCAATGGATTAAAGTCCAGCTTCCCCAAAACCTTCGCCATCCTCCTGAAGCCACAAGAGTCCCCTCCTCCGTCCCTGCAAAGCTGCCCTTGTGGCCAGGGCCCCTTTCTAGCACAAATTCTGTAGGCAAAGGTCTGTTCTCTCTGTTGCAACTTTTAAAGTATCCCGCATCTTTTCAATTAGGATCTGTGATTCTTATCTGCCGGGATTAATATCCCACTAAACTCTGCATTCGCCTCTCACACCCCCATACTATGCCCAGTGTTCATTAACTGAGAGAACCACAGGCTGAATGACTTGTTCAGACCCTAAAATACTTTCTGGGCAACACACAAAGTGGCTGAGAAAGTGCAGGGCCGGGAATGAACATAACTTTCTAGAAATTCAGGGAGAAGCCATTCAGCCCACAAAAACTAGCTGAACACAGGCTCTCAACAGTCTTACCAGTTTCTTCCAAAGCACAATCCCACCCAGATCTAACACCACCACTGAGTATCCCAGAGGCTGGCGATCCGCACATGCTGTCACACCAAAAAATCATGACAGACTGAACACAGTCCTGCCAACCAAATGATTCAGCAGCTCTGGGGTCTGCACAGGAATCTGCATTTGAGCATGCCAGAGATTCAGATAAAGGGCGGCTCGTGGCATCCTTGGAGACACACCGGGGCATCTAGCTTTACTGACTGGCAGTCCTGGCACATCAGAATCTCCTCGGGCCACCATCACCTGAGAGTCAAAACGGCAGATGGGTGGGATGTGGCCGGTGTTAAAGTCAAAACCAAACATACTTCCAGTGAGTCTTACATGCAAGCAGGTTCAGAGCTGCTGCTCAGGAGGCCTAGCTGTTGTAGCACAGTGTCCAACAGTTACTCCACCTGAGGTTCGCCTCCATAATACGGCCACGTTTTCTCTCACAGTGAAAGAGATCCAACTTCTAAACGCCATACTGAAAACTCGGCTAGGCAGCCTCACATGAGAGGTAAAAACAGCAAAGCGGCAAGGAAAAGCTGTTTTTGTTGCTTAGTTGAGGGTGGGGAAAGGAGGTGGGAAGAGGATAGAAAAGGAGAATGAATATTTGGATCTAATTTAACTGCATCCTCATTTTTAAATGAAATTGATTTTTCAAAAATTTCATTACCTGTGTAATACAAGTACACTTTTTCAAAAGTAACCCTTAAAAGAAGTTCAAATAGAAAATAGTGCAAAAGGCATTCTTGAAAGAATTCGAAAATATTTTACATTTCAAAAGAATGATGTTGATAAAGAAGAGGTAAGATACTTACAATGCATTCAACCTTCTCAAAAAGAAACAGACCAGAATTACTACACTTGAAACTGGCACTATCCCCTCGACATACCCATCCCATGAGGCATGCATACACATTCTCCTAGTCTTGCCTCTGGATGAATGTTCTGGAGTCCTTTTGAGAATTACAATGAGTATTTCTCATAACTTAGTGTCATGGGAAGATGTCGCAGAGCAATTGCTTTCTCTGGGAATTACAAAACATTCAAGACCCTGAGTCAGCATAAAATATGCAATGTGTTTCAGCTGACTCTCACCCTGGAGATGTACACTGTGACATGGGGAACAATTTCCATGACCTCAGCAATCCTCACAGGCACCTCTGCCTGAGTTTAGGGTGAAAGGGGTGGGATAAGAGGAATACTTGCTCCTGCTGAGGGGCAAGGACAGAACACTTGGAGTTGGAACTAGGCAAAAATCATTTTCTGTACAAGCTGGGTATGCCTGCCTTATCTGAAAAGCTTGGGATCTGAAGTATTTGAGACATTAGTGCTTTCTGGATTTTAGAATATCTGCATAGACTCCGTCAGCTGAGCATCCTTAAACCAGAACTCCAAAATTCCCCCAAATCCATAACTTTCTGAATATCATGTTGACATTTAGAATGTTTCAGGTTTTAGAGCACTTCAGATTTCATATGTTCAGATTAGGGATGCTCTACATGAAATTATTTAAAATGCTGTTCTAAAGATTTAGTTGAAGATAAGGAAGTTCAGACTGTAAGCCATCTTTTGGCCCAAATGTTTAGAATCTGGACCCAGTGAGGAACTGTTTAGGTTCAGCTTGGGATGAATCACTCCCAGCTCAAATTTAAAGCTGCACGAAATTTTTTGGATTTTAAAATGCAGACTCGTGGAATCTTGCTCTGGAAATTCTGATTATGTACTCCTTGGGTGAGCTGGAAATATGCACTTTTAACAAAATTCTATGTAGGTGATCTCCAGCCCAACTGTAGAAACAACTGCTCCAAGTGAAGGAAGATGACCAGACTCCAAAGTCTAACCTTGAAGCAGAGAGAATCTGGGCTCCCGTATCTCCTCAGAGTCCTTCTCTAGGATCTGATGACTGCCAGGGCCTTTGGGTTTGCTGACCTTTGAGATATTCTCTCCATCTTCCCTTTCAAACCTATAAATGGTTTTGCCAGCATGGTTTGAACATCTCAAGGGTAGACTGTAATGTTTCCTCTTGGCCAGAGCTCTTCCTTCTGCTATGCTGTGACGGCACTCAGTGCTTGACATGAGGAAAACTTTCGGAATTCAACATACAAGTTCCAGTGTGCATCACTGTAAGAACTTAAAGTGCACTGTAAATACCATCCCTTTCAATTTCACTAAAGTGTTAGCCTGACATCTTTGATCTGTCCTGTCATCTCCCAGTTTCTGAATAGATTAACTTTATCTATATAATTCAAAAAATCTGTACTCTAGGCTGGATAAAAGGGCTGCAGACCCTACACCTTGTCATCCAGCACTGTCCATGAGGTAAGTGTTCCTACAAATCAAAACAGTGACAAGAATGATGCTCTTTTTTAATCCAACTTTGCCCTTCATTTATGATGGAAGGGATGGAAATCATGATCCCATGGGAAAAGCCTAAGAAATCATGCCAGTTGCTCATTTATCTAATGAATTAAGCCAAAACGTTATGTCAGGTCGAATGGCAGCAAGTAACAAGGCACAGGTGACTAACAGAGGTAGTCTGTACCCGCTATGGTCTCTACCACAGCCAGGGAGAGAACTATCACAAAAATAACCTGACACAGTGGGCCCCCATGCTGGCCACTATGGCCAGGGCAGGGAGGGTCTAGAAGCAGGAAGGGTGAAAATCTTTAACTTTTCTTTCACTTCCCTCCACTGGCTTTTCATAATGATCACATAATGCTCTTTTAATTCTAAAATTTATCCCAAAGCAAAACAAGCACAGAGGCACCATGTGACAATTATTAAAGCACCTTAGAAGGGGGGAGCACGGTCTGTGGTTCTCAACACTTAATGCCGACAAACAGGCCTAAAATGACCAGAGCACACCCCGTGCCAAACACAGCCAGTGGCCAGACCGCAGAAAGAGAGTGAGTGGTGACTGGTTATGGCCAGCTGCCTTCCACTTCAGCCTCACCAAGGTGGCAGCCACCTCTGGACGGCCCATCCACACCAGACACTGGGTGACACGCACGTGTTATGAGTAGAGCTCATGAATTCCTGTATAAATTACATCCTCATCTGTTGTCCAAGACACACACCACCATCAGAATTGTTTACATCCTCCAGAACTGGCAGACCCACCAGGAAACAGTGAGTGCTGCTGCTTCCTCCAGGAAATGGTGTTGCTGGTGTTTTGTAAACCTGCCTTTGAGCTCTCCAGGTGTCAAGGGAAAAGGCATTCAACACGAAGCGATGTGCACTGAAAAGCAATTCAACACTACTTTCACTGTCACAGATGATTTCCCAACTGCTCGACCCAACGGAGGGCCTCAGTGCTGTTCAGGGACCGTGTTGCTCCCCTTTCCGCTGCCTGCAGCCCCTCTGGATGTGTATCCCTGCTGTGGGTCCCGAGGTTAAGCTCCCCTTGTTTCTCTGCCTGTTCCTTCCCACTTTCCTTCTTAGTTTTTTCTACCAGTCCTTTAAGGGTGGGGCTGCCCGAGGTGCTGCCTTTATAGACAACAAGAGAACTGGCAAGCTTCGGCTCTAGCCCACAAGCCCCATCACCTCCAGAAGGGCCGGCTGGGTGAGCACCACTCTGACCATCCCTACCGTGGCCGTTCAGCACTGCTACCCACTCTCCTGCTGCTCCTCCGCAGCGCGCAATCGCCCTCTGGCTCTGCGATCCCCTGAACAGGGACATGCTGCAGGCTCAGCTGCCCTCCAACTGCACATGCTCTCCCTGAGAAACTGCGTTCACACCGTGGCTTTGGGGCTGCAGATGGGTGACTCTCCAACTTGTATTTCCCGCCAAAACTATCTCCCCAAATCCCAGACTCTTGTTCAGTTGCTTACTGAACATCTCCATGTGGAGTCCCAGGGTCATCTCACCCTTCACCTGCCTACAAACAAACTCATCTCCTGTCCTCACACCGGCCTTTCTTCAGTGTCTCCCATCTCTCCCACAGCAGAAGTTCATCCCAGGCCCTGGCCTTCATTCCTCCGCTTTCCACATCCAGCAAGTATCCAGCTAGCTGCCCTAATGCCTGATCAGTCCCTCTACCCTAACACAGATGTCTGGCCCCCTGTATCCAGGCTGTCTTTCATCAACTTCAAGCTCTGCGCCAGTGCCAGGAGGTGTGAGCCCCTCCCCTGCCCATGACTTTTGTCGCTCCCCACAGCTTTCGAGCAACCGCTCTTAGCAGAACCACAGGCCCATCATAATCTTGCACCATCTACCAAGCTTTTCTTCACCATCGGCTCCAGTAAGAGCTTGCACGTCCCCAAATTCATCACCCCATCTCAAACCTCCACACTCTCATTTGCCCAGAAAGCTGTCCCCACGTGGCTCTGTCTCTACCTGTCACACTGTCCCTCAGAGTCTGAGTGTCGTCTTTCCCAGGAAGTCTCCCGGATATTCCTTAGGCAGCCCAAATAACAAAAACCCCTCCCTGGGCTCTGTCAGGCACACCTCTGGGATGGGATCTGCCACCCTGCCCTGTCCTCGGGGATGTGTGGCCTTGAATTGAACCCCTGAGGGACCTCACTAAGGTCCCCAGATAGCACCTAGATAGAACCTGAACACCTGGTGCTGTCTAAATATTCAAGAAATAAAGCATAGTCTAAAATCTGTTCCTGCCCCTAGATCCCTTATCTCCATCTAGCCAGGACCTGCACCAGTACTCTGTCTCCCAGCGGGATGGCATACACCACCTTTACTTACAGCATTTCTTTGAGTGTTATCTCTTCCCTGCTGGATCCCTGAGAAGAACAGAACAGCTTCTAGCACAGCAAAGAAGAGTTGTGGAGATAAGAAGAAACATGACTGGCCACGGGAAGGGGCTCCCAAAGACGGAAGTCTGCCAGGAACACCAAAGAGCCGCAAGGAAGGGGTCACTTCACCATGCACAGGCCGAGGCCAGCCTGGCAGCTTTGCAGGCTGAAGCCAATCTGTAGAGCTGAAGGAAGGGCCCTGTTCTAGAGCAAGAGAGGAAGTTCCGTCTTCTAATGACCTACAGGCAAGGATGCGAACAGTGTAGGGGAAGGGAGATGGGGGCAGTCCTTAAAGCAAAGGTGTGTCCTGCACTTGTGACACAGCACATTTCTGTGGCATCTGACCCACTGAGGGCTGACTTCCAGCTGGCACCAGTCCTTGTCTTGTGCCGCCAATCCCAAGGCAGTCAGAGACCATGATGCAGGGAACACACTCCCCAGCAGGAGAGGAAGCCAGAATTCCCGAGGACTCACTTCGCTCCTGTGGGAGCCTGCTGCCTCGCCAGCCCAGCCGAGTCTCTGTGGAGGAGCTCAGCCTCGCAGGCCTCATGTTCCTCACGTTTCCTTGACAGCTCCAAGCTCCTCTGTGCTGGAGTGGTGCTCAGTTATTGGCACTGAGTCCCACCAGCTCTGTCTGACTTGCTCAGACCCATTTGTTCATCCCAACCCAGCACTCAGCAGCCTTGCTGAATGGAAGGCCTGTTCTTCAACATTCTGCATCACCACCAAGCAAAGCTTGAACAAAGTTAAATATTTCCCGACATCGACTATTGATGTGTATGGCACTTGTATTAAGCACCTGCACAAAAGAAATATATAGTAGGTAAACAGAGAGTGCTTCATGGTACCTTTAAAAAGCTGCACATTCACACTTGGTCTGTTTCCGCCCACATCCCTCCCCTGTCTGTGTTCCTCTGTACTTACATGGCTCTAGGGGTAACTAAACACAAGAATCCTGCGGCAGGTAGAGACTTCTAAACTGCTTACTCGCCTCTGGCTTCACTGTGTCTGGTTGGTTTTTAACCTATCACATCTTTCTGGGAAGTCCCAGCTTGCCTGTTAGCTATTCTACACCAGTCCTACTTTTGAGACCTATAGCTTCCTGTTGATAAGGTACACACTTGCAAATATCTTCTCTACAAAGATGAAAAGGCAAGAGTTACTGATTAATTTTCCTCTTTAAAAATGTAAGTATTTGGGTTTGGGGATTTAGTTTAGCGGTAGAGCACTTGCCTAGCAAGTGCAGCACCCCCCCCCACGAAAGTATTTAACAGTAAGTGCAAATAATGGCACAGGAAATGCCTACAACCTAAGTGCATAAAAATAAGACAGAAATATCTATTTGCTAAATGATCTGAATTTTGTGAAAAAGGTAATGACAGGAAAAAAAGATAAATGAAATACACAAAAACGTTAATGGCAGTTATTTCCAGGTAGAGAGAGAGAGGTTTTTTATACTGGACAGACAGAATTGTGACTTTCAGAATACTCCCAAGATAAAACACCAGTTCTGCTCACAGGTCATGCAACCAAAGGCAAAGCTCCAAGCCCAAGACTCACTTTTCTCATCTCTAAAGAGGAGGGAAGCTTCTTTCTTGGAGATGAGGACTGAAGGAGGTTAAGACCTATGAAACACTCAGTCTCTTATCCAGTGCATGATAAGAACTTAATAAATACAGTGATGAGAACGATTCACACAGTTCTCTTTGCTTTTCAACTTTGTTAATGTTTTACTACTGCTGACTCTCAACAGTGAATACCTTCTGTAAAAATCATACACTCAACAGTATGTACAGGCCAGAGCTGACTGATGGAGCCTCTAGAACAGCCCCGATATCAAGCAGAAACCTAAGTACAAGTGGACAGATCAAGTTCCAGCTTTTGAGTTCCAGCCCTGGAGTGGGCTGGGGGCACACCTGCCCTCCTTGGCAGAGACAGTGGAGGGCCCTCAGCTGTGAGACTCAGGTGCTAATCAGCCTTGGTGGCCAAGGGACATCATCTCCACTACCCATCCCTCAATCATGGGCAGCACAACTGGCTATAGGGCAACACTCACAAATGGGACTCTAGAATCCTCCTGGCACTGGGGAGAGACTTACCCCCCAGTGGAGCGGACTCGTGTTTCCACACACATCACCACTGCTTACCAAGGCTGATCTAGCTACCTCTACCTCCAAATACCAGCAATCGATACGGACGCTGAGCCCCTCGTAGAACACTATTCTTCATGGAGGCCCTTCTTTCCTGAAAGAACTAGTGGTTTATTGTCTCAAGTATGAATATTCTTGGTATTGGATTTGTTTTCTTGCCCACAGTATCTCATTCAGCACCATTATCTGTAACCACGAAAATAATTATTAGATGTACATTTAATGATAGGAAATGTTGTGATATGAGACAAAAGAGTGTGATATTCCATCATCATTCAGTTATATGTAAAGAAAAATTGTCCTAAATTGATTAGTTATGATCTGGGTGATTTTATTTTGTGGTTTTTCTCCCCCCACCCCGCCATGCTACAAGCTAATTTTTCTACAAGAACATGGAATGTTCTATAATAAAGTTTGTCAAACGTAAAAAAAAAA